>CAKXYN010000088.1:3837500-4132500 GCA_935064755.1 Tragelaphus eurycerus | reverse complement strand
TTTGTTTTTCCCTCCTAACATAAATAATTTGGCGTGGTTTCCATACAAACATTTATCATCTCTTCCAAGTTATTAGCACACAAACTCAGGGGCATTTCTGTCTATGTCATGGGTGTGAGGAATCAACCACAAAATAATTAAAAAGCTCTCCCTCGGATGGTGGCCTGTGATTACTCTGGAAAGCCAGCCCCACAACTGGCCACGCTTTGGTGACCATTGCCATTTTCCAGACTGAATTATATATTTTTATTAGTTGCTTAGCTATTTCAGCCTTTCATTCCTCTACAACACTCTGATGAATACCATCTGGCCTCAGTAATTTATTACAGTTTAATTTCTCAATTTGTTCCATCACTTCTTTCTTGATATTTCTATCAGCAAATATATATATATATATATATATATATATATATATATATATATTATTCTTGCCCTGGCCTGTCACCTCTATAAGGGTTCTTTGGACACAAGCACAGGTCAGAAGCAGAGACCAGTGGTCTCCCTGCTGCCTGGGATGGGACAGCGCCCTGGGTATTGATCTGGGCTTCTCCTTTGACAGAATGATATGATGTAACAGATCAGGTCAGATCAGATCAGTCGCTCAGTCATGTCCGACTCTTTGTGACCCCATGAATTGCAGCACGCCAGGCCTCCCTGATGTAACAAGGACCATGCATTTCTAAGGATTCATGTCTGCGTAGAATTCCAGGGAAGAATGAGCGGAATATGCTCAATACTCTGTGATCACAAGCAACTGTCTTTCAGCCGCTGTGTTTCTGCAAGTTTTCCCTTCATCACCCTTTTGTTCCTGTAATACATTTAAATAAGTCTTAGATCTGTGGCTAAATGTACACAAAGCCAGCACATCCTGCTAGGAAGAGAGCGTTCTAATCACTGCTCCTGAAGCTGCTTCTCCCTGATCCGACAAAGACAGACCCTCTCTGGATGGCGGAAGGCAGCGCACTCCTGGGAACACTCAGGGAAGAGCCTCCTGGAGACAGACTACGGGACAGACACCTCTCTGCCCATGAGCGAGTGTGCCAGGCCCCTGAGTCCTTGGACTCTTTGGTGTCAAAACTCACTTTGATGAGCATGTGCCCTGATGTTGGTCTCCCAGACCCAGCTTGGGTCCTTTCTGCTTTGATAAAACAAATCTATCACTTAGGCTTAACCAGTAGACAATTTGGTCCTTTGATCCACCAGAAAGTAATTTTAAAGGCACTTACTATAAATACAGTTTTTAAAAAACTCATTGAGTTGTGAATCTAGTAACAGAAAATTTTACTCTTGTGTGCTGGCTGAGTGGTTCAAAACAGTCCCAATATGGCCTCATGGGACACCGTTGCAGCTGGGCTTTGAACACTCTGCCCTTTCAGGGACCAAGGCTGGGCTAAACCTCCCCAGCACAGCTCGCTGACACCCTCAAGATGCAGGCTGAATGTCCCCATGTGGGGGAACCCTGTCCTCACAGACGATTGCTCACGTGAACCCTGTCACCTCTCCCAGCTACACCAATCCCTCTTTCCAGGTGGATTCCTACAGCTGGAGAAGGGAGGGCAAGTCCTGAGACCCCTGGGAGGGCAGGACTCACCTGACTTTCTGGAGGTGAAGCAAGGTATTAAATCACATAGGGGATCCTAACTCACCAGTTCGTGGGCCTTCCAGGATGTGGTGGGCTGTACGAGCATCATCTCATATGATCCCGATCCAACCCAGAGTAGGAAGCGGCTGGGGGTAGCATTCTGGATTGTTTTGTATCTTTCCTTTTTCTCCTTTTCATCCCTTTCTCACCCATTCCTCCTGGTGGGAAGGGGCACCCAGGCAGGGAGAGAGTGAGCTCCAGGCCAGGCTGGAAGGTGGAGGACGCCCCAACCTCGTAGCTGGCATTCACAAGCTCTCACCCCAGGCCTGGCAACACAGCCCACAGGCACCCTCCTCAGGGTCTGGAGGGTGTCCGTGGGGTCTTCCTGACTTTGCCCGACTTGGATGCAGGTGCCTAGTGCCAGGGAAGTTCATGAATTCACTCCATCCTTCAATAAACACACCCTGACTGCCTCCCAGGGGCCTCCTTGGGCCACTACCCCTGCCCCTGGGGCACACAGCGGGTGAGGGGGTGTGTGCACATGTGTGGCTGTGTTTGTGAGTGGCACTGAGTCTGCACGCCTGACGTGTGTTTGTAGGAGTGAACGTGCGTGTCGAGGGAGGTGCAGAGGTTTTGCGCTGTGCTGGGGTTTTTCAGGAAGGGTAATGGGGAAGATGAACGCTCCATCAGTGAGATGGGGGTGAAGAAGGGCTCCGATGAGCACAGCAGAGCAGTTTGTGGGGGTCCCAGCACCCCACATCCAAGACAGGCCCCCCAGCAAATGACAGAGGACAGCTGCATCTTTTCCTAGAAGCCACCAGTAGCCTGGGGTGATGGGGGCTTCACGATGCTCACCAAACCTAAACCCACTGCAGTGCCTATTTTGAGAAGTGTCACCTTCCTCCTCGGTGGCCGTTGTGAGGGAGACTGTGGCCATAAAGTGCCCCCAGATGATAGGTCTGCTCGGTTGTCTTCCTGCCCCTTGAGAAAACCTTTCACTCTGCCATCAGTAACCTGCTCAGAGACCGAAAATCTCCCTGGAGCAGCTGACCATCCCTGGACAGGGCGTGTGCTGTGAGCAGAGACGGCCTCTCAGGGGAGGCATGGAGACTTGGTCTGAGTGTTGGGGGGTGCAGCCCTCAGCCCCAAAACCCATGGGCAAGATGGGGTGTGGGGACAGCTGGAAAGCCAGCCTCTCTGAACCCCAGACTTTGCTTTTCGCTGCTTTGAGTGTGAGCCATACTGCCAGACCCTGGTCCCGTCTCAGGTCTCTTCTCAAAGCTGGCCTTGTGGAGTCGGAAAATGGCTCTGGCAGTCTGCAGAGCTCAGGGGCAAGAGCAGAGCTTGCTTCAACCCCAGCCGCGTTGTTTCCACGGTTGCCTTTTGTTTCCGTTTGCTGCTGTGGGTCGTAATTTTAAGTGTGGAAGCTCTGCTCTTTGTAGACGGTAGTATGCATTTATGATGAGGTTTCTCCAGAGAGGATGGAGGACCCATCCTAGGAGTGGGAAACAGGATCCCAGCTCAAGGAGATGCAGGAACTTGACAGCATCAGCAGAATATAGATTGCATGCATGAGACCGTGGTCACCTATACAGGGAATCTAAAACATACAACAAACTAGAGAATGTAACAAAAAGGAAAGAGGCTTGCAGATACAGAGAACAAAGGCGGTGGTTACCAAGGTGGGGGGCAACCTAGAGGTGGGGGAGTGGGAGGGAGGAACTATTGGGTGTAATTGCACAGTAGGAGGAGTGTAGCCAGTATTTTGTAATATCTGTAAATAGAAAGTAACTTTAATAGTTGTATAAAAATACATTGTAACTTTAATACAATGCTATATATCAACTGTATCTCCATAAAACTGGATTTTTTTTTTAAAGAGTGAAGCAGTATAAAAGACACTTTTTTTCCATGTGTGTTCTTCTTAAATTTGTCCATAACACACTTGTTTATGAAATTGAGAATTTTTCTCCAAATTATGTTGTGATGTATACACAACAAGTTTAAGTGTAGCTGCACTGAAAACATCAGGATTTCCTAAATGCCTGCTGAAAAGTATGGGAAAAGGAGTTGTTAGTCTAAAATCTAATTTCTGGGTTGATCAGTCAATCCTGATGGAATTACTAAGAAACAGGGTGTAACAGTCAGAAGGGTCAACTTCCACGCCCTCTGACCTGGAATCTGGCAGGAAGTCTCCACTGCAGAACCATGGAGGCGTGTGTGTCTCCCTGGCCTGAGGTCGTCAGGCTTTGAGGGACCACAGGCCCCTTATGAACATGACCCAGGTTTAGGCTCCCTAGTCTCTGAGGGATTCATATCCACACAGACCTTCACGTACAGAAATGTGGCAGGGACTCCCCTGAGTTCTGCAGGGTTCGCTGCATCTCTGACCTAAGCCCTGCCCCTTGCGCACCCAGGTGGGAGGCACAGTGGAAGCCACTTTGTCTGAGCCTATTCTGGCCATGCCTCTCTCTCAATTCTCAGTCTCTGCCTCATTCAAGGCTATGGTTTTTCCAGTGGTCATGTGTGGATGTGAGCGTTGGACTATGAAGAAAGCTGAGAGCCAAAGAATTGATGCTTTTGAACTCTGGTGTTGGAGAAGATTCTTGGGAGTCCCTTGGACTACAGGGAGATCCAACCAGTCCATCCTAAAGGAGATCAGTCCTGGGTGTTCATTGGAAGGACTGATGTTGAAGCTGAAACTCCAGTATTTTGGCCACCTAATGTGAAGAGCTGACTCATTTGAAAAGACCCTGATGCTGGGAAAGATTGAGGGCAAGAGGAGAAGGGGACAACAGAGGGTGAGATGGTTGGATGGCATCACCGACTTGATGGACATGGGTTTGGGTAAACTCCGGGAGTTGGTGATGGACAGGGAGGCCTAGGATGCTGCACTTCATGGGGTCACAAAGAGTCGGACACGACTGAATGACTGAACTGAACCTCAAGCAAAACAAAACCGTTGGAGCCCCAAGTGTGTCAGCACGTGCACCTGCATGCCTGTACACACACACACACACAGACACACGTATGTACACACATCCCACTTTGCAAACATGGGGGTCACACGTGCCAGAAAACCACCCATGGCTTTAGATGTAATCACCTTGGTTTAGAGAATGACAGCTTTATTGTTCAGTAAAATAAATTAACTAATTCAGAGATCTTCACTGGTGGTTAGGAGGTTTTATGTATTTATCTGATAAACAGGAGGAGGTTGCAGGAAGGATGGGAAAGGACAGGGTTCTCCGCAGAAGCTCCACGAGGCTGCCCCAGGGTGATGCAAAGGCCACTGTCTTTGCCTTTTTCCCCACCAGGTCTTTGGATCTGGCAGCCAAAGGGCAGAAGGGACACGTGAAATAACCTCGCTCCACAGAGGTTCTTAAAAATCTTTCGGTGGAGGGAACCAGAATGGCCTCTTTTCCTTAACCCTGCTCTCTGTCTTTCTCTCCCTACCATTTATGCTTTGCAAACAGACAGGCTTCTGGCCTCTGGAGTGGAAGCAAAGGAGCAGGGAGCATTGTGATCAGGCGGAGGGAGGAGTAATTTAATTGTCTGGTTCCTTCTGTGCTGGAGAATATCAAACAGATGAGGAGGATAAAACAGGGAGCTCAATAATTAATTTTCATGTTTCTCACTAGTGGGGCTTCATCGGGCCCTGCACGTGATTATAGCAAGAGGTTGGATTCTGAAGTTTCACTCATTAGCTACGTGTTGTATGAAAATACCTTGATTTTCAAAAGGCAGAGTGACAAGAATGAAAAATTTCAGCTATTAAAAATATCCCGGTGTCAGGGACTTTTGTGAGAGAAGAAAAACTCTCTGATTCCCTCAGATAAATAATGAAACGGATGGTTGTTGCGAGGTGAAGGGTCAAAACTTCCCTGTTGACTAAAACACAAGGTTGACTTAAAAGATTTTTGGAAGTTATTCAAGGAGCCAAGCGTTGGGCTGGGTTTTTTTTTTCCTTCCTAATGAAACCGAGGGGGCTCCCTGAAATTTCCACCACCCCTGCATTCAAAGCACACGGGTTTTAATGGGCTGGATGGCAGATTTGACCCTGGCCCTGCATGCCGCATGTGTAATAGAGAGCATTTGTGAATAATTAAATGGTGCTGTCCCGGGCTCTGAGTTTATCCAAGGCTAAGTATTAAGATTTAATTGATTCCAAATTAACCAGTGCGTTCTCCATCCAATCCGGTGGACAGTGGAGCCCCCAGCAAACTCACAACCTCCCCAGCACGCGTCCTGTCCCCTGTCCGCCCCAGCTAGGCCAGGACCTGGACACCGTTTCCTTCCCAGCATACTGATTAGCCTGGCGTGCGTTTGTTCACATGCTTCAGATTCCAAGCTAGGGAACGTAATTTTTAGCACAAATGGTTCAATCATTCAAACATACAAACATTTCAAGGTAATTTCTGCAAATCCCCATTGTGATCTAATTTCTTATTAAGCAGAATAAAGCTGTTTGGCATTGCAATTAATCAGTTTGGGGCTCCACGGAGCACTTGCTGTGGAGCTCTTCCCGTTCTATTTTTAAAGGCATTGGAGCTGCATCCCTTGCCTTCACGCCCTGCCTCTCACGTGCACATACACACCTGTGCACACACCGGCCACACACCCACACTGACAAGCCACTAGGGCAAGCCTGGCACAGACAGTCACCACAGAGCTGTATTTTTACTACGTCTTTGTGTGTGTTTGAGTGTGTAAGTCACTACCAGGAAAATGACTAAATCTGTGTTTTATTAAAAAAAAAAAGCAAAGGCTTCCCAGATGGCTCAGTGGTAAAGGATCCGTCTGCACATATAGGAGACGCAGGTTCAATCTCTGGGTCGGGAAGATCCCCTGGAGAAGGAAATGGCAACCCACTCCAGTATTCTTACCTGGGAAATCCCATGGACAGAGGAACTTGGTGGGCTACAGTCCATGGGGTCCCAAAGAGTTGCACGTGACTGAGTGACTGCACATGCATGCACAAAAAAGCAAAGGCTAAGCACTATATGGAGAAGGCGATGGCACCCACCCCAGTGCTCTTGCCTGGAAAATCCCATGGAAGGGGGGCTGGTAGGCTGCAGTCCACGGGGTCGCTAAGAGTCGGGCATGAATGAGCGACTCCACTTTCACTTTTCACTTTCATGCATTGGAGAAGGAAATGGCAACCCACTTCAGTATTCTTGCCGGGAGAATCCCAAGGACGGAGGTGCCTGGTGGGCTGCCATCTATGGGGTCGCACAGAGTTGGACACAACTGAAGCGACTTAGCAGCAGCAGCAGCAAGTACTGTATAACAAGGACTTGCTTCTAGCACAGAGAATATACTCAGTATTTTGTAATAATCTATAATGGACATGAGTTTGGGTAAACTCCGGGAGTTGGTGATGGACAGGGAGGCCTGGTGTACTGCGGTTCATGGGGTCGCAGAGTCGGATACGACTGAGCAACTGAAATGAACTGATAATGAAAAATAATATTTATATATAAAGAATACATGCATGAAGAGCTGCATCCCTATATACACTGTAAATCAAGTACACGTCAGTAAAATATTATGTCTTATATTTATAGTTTTTAATGTATGATTATGGCAAATTAAAAAGTCCTGAATCAGAATATTCTTATATAATTATGCTTGGATTAATTATGGTGGTGGTTAATTAAAAGTAAAAAAAAACACTGTGCCAATTATAAAATTACCCAATGTCTGAACATCGCACAGATCATAATTCATGGAGGTGCTTGTCTTTGTTTATTTCGTAAATATCTTGTCTAAAACAACTTGTGAAAATGGGGGGGGGGGCGACCATGACTGAGAAAGGGACTGGAGATGAGAGGGACGGAGGGGACAGGAGGGGTCTGATGTGGTGTTTCCACTTCTGAGCCCTTTGCAGATAAACTGTCCTTAAGCAGGAGCTTCTCGGTAGAGAGCAGAATGCTCTGAGGCCTCCGAATGTGGCAGGGCAAATGTTACTCAAAGTCTAATAACTCTTTTCAAAGATTTGGATCTAATTTCCAGTTGCCACTGATCAATAGGCAATTTGTGAATGACCGATGTCAGTCCCAGGGGCTTCAAGAGCCGGCTCTGGGTAAACCTCACTCACCGGTAACCACACTTGGAAGGCAGCGCCACTAAGTCATCCAAGAGGCGAGGCAAGCATGTGTTTTTATTTAACAAGAAAGATCTCAGTGCAGATAAGGTTATTATTTTAGAGGCAGAAATGACTGTCTTTTGAGCAGAATAAATGGGGGGTCATAATTCTCTAATCTGACCTAATTTTAACAAAGGAAAATGATCTGTTAAACTGCCCCAGAGATAATACAAATTAGACCAGGTCAACAGTAGGTCAAATAGAGAGGGCGCTAAAGCATCCTTTTTACTACTTAGTAGCATTTTATGCTAATGCAGTTCCCCTCTCTGTGATAAACAAAGCAAGTGGAAAGGCGCTAGCATCGCACAGTGATGGGTCCCTGAGCTACAATTTAATACAAACCTAGTAATTCCAGTGTACAACGCATCCAGTTCGCTTAGGAGTCAAATACTGGAGGCGCACACGATCAGATATGTGTCCCACACTGCAGTGGGACAGTCGCCTCGAAAGCACCAATATGTGTGTGTATATGTATGTGTGTGTGTGTGTGTGTGTGTATATAGTGGTTTTAATGGCTAAGCCTTGTGTGCAGTTAGTGGAATGAATGTGCCGGTAGGCACTGTACCATCATTAGGAAGGGGTTCTAAGCTCAGAAGTACTGGTGGGATGATGGCGTGGACAGTGGACAGGCGGCATTTACACCTAGAGAGTGAGGATCTGGGTTCAGTGCTGTGTTCTCCCCAGGCCTCTGCAGGAAGGAGGGGAAGGGTGGGAGTGTTCAGGTGCCTCTGTTCAAGGAGAGCTTCCTAAAAGCCGCCTCCAGGAGAAGTACCTTCGCCCTCTCCATGCGCATCAACCCACTAGGAAGGTCTCCTCTTGTCTGCAGTGGAGATAAAACCGCTGCCTGAGAACGGTGAGTCACCTACGTAGGTGAGTTCTCTTCCCCTGGGAGGGGGCTCGGCTCTCTGTCATTCAGTCCTGGTCGGGTTGAAGGATTAGACAGGCTGCCAGTGAACTACGCCTGGAAAGTTCTGGCACAGCCGCTGGTGTCACGGGGACCAGCCTGGCTCCGCCAGCACCTGATGTACAGCCCAGAGGGGACTTAGGTCCTGGGGACGTGATGTCCGCCCTGCCGGAGACCTCTTAGTGCATTTTGGTGGGGACACCTGGCTCCTCAGATATGGAAATAAGATAAGCTGGCTGAGAACTCCAGATTTTTTTTTTTTTTTAACGCAGGCAGGCCTTGAATTGGCAGTAAAGATAAAATTGGTGGTGGTTTGAATCCCTAAGGGTGTGACATTTGTATTTTATTAAATTCCCCATCAGAGACTATATCTACATGCACAACTGCTTCTTCAATTTGGATGAAATTGACTCAATTCAGCACAAAAAAAGCAGCCCATTCAGAGGCCTGAGAGGAAGTGCCCTTGAACTATTTCACGTCTCTTGGGATTGCCAAGGAGCCCTTTGCAGGTGAAAGGTGCCGAATCTTTAATTCCAAATTTTGGCAAAAGCCATGATGACTTTGGCAAACTTAACAGTCCTCGTCTCACCCGGCAGCGGCTATCGGGGGAACTCGTTCTGGGCAGCTGGTCAGTGTTCTTGCTGGATGTGGGGGGTCTGCCTGCCTCCTTGACTCCTCGTCCCACTTACGCTGCGAAATTCACCTGAAAGCAAGCAGCTTTGTCATCAGGAAACACGAGCCATTCTCTGTGTGCTGGGACAGTGACTGTGTGACACGTGTGTCTTCTGAGCTCAGGAGCTTACATCTGAGTACAGCAGACGGTCTGGAGGATAGGCCGCAAAGTGCAACCGAGGCAGGTGTGAGGGTGCAGAGATGAGGAGGCACCGCACGTGGAGGACGGGGAGGCCTCCGGGTGCCCCTGCCTGGGTAGCGGTGCTCCCCAGGCTCCTGAATCTACAGCTCGCCCTGTGCCCACCCTGCTCCAAGCACCGGGGTGTCCACTTGGTCATCACCAGAGCCACCTCGAGGGTAGACACTGGTGCTATTTAGAGATGGGGAAACTGAGGCACAGACAGACCAATAATTTTGTCCCCTTGGTGATACAGCCAGTAAGTGGACTGAAGCCCAAGCTGTCTGGCTCCCCTATACCCCCTGTGGAATCAGCGATAGAAGGTGCAGAAAGGAGAGGGATTCCCAGGAAGGAGGAACCACATGACAAGAGAGGGGCTTGGAACAGGCTTCTCCCCGCTGGAGATGGTCCTTACAGGGCAGCACCTGGAGCGGGCATGACGAACGTATCAGCAGAGAGGCTGGGTTGGAAGCTGGAGTGGTCAGAAGCTATGACTCGATACTTGCAAGTGATGGAGAGCTGCTCAGCACTGGGATCAGGGTCAAGTGTTTGAGATGGTATCTTGGGCGAATTATTCTGGGAGAGGCACAGATAGCAGGTATGAGTGGAGGAAATAAACAGGTGCTGTGGGATCCAGGAAGGACCAGGAGAAGTGAGCTTGGGCTGGGGCAGCTGAGGCAGGGGCTAAGGGCAGAGTTCCCCTAGGAAAAGCCCCGGCATCCCCAGAGAGCCTGGAGGCACCGGTGAGAGGAGAGGATGGGAAGAGCTCACCTGGACAGGTGCCTTATCCCTGAGACAGGGACTTCTGCAAGGACAGCAAGTTGACTGTGGGTCATGCCGATTCTGAGGAATGCTGAAGCTGAAGCTCCAGTCCTTTGGCCACCGGATGCGAAGAACTGATTCATTGGAAAAGACCCTGCAGCTGGGAAAGACTGAAGGCAGGAGGAGAAGGGGGATGACAGAGGATGAGATGGTTGGATGGCATCACTGACTCAATGGACATGAGTTTGAGCAAACTCCGGGAGTTGGTGAGGGTCGTGAAAGCCTGGCGTGCTGCAGTCCACGGGAGCACAAAGACTTGGACATGACTGAGCGACTGAGCTGAACTGATTCTGAGTAGAGGCCTCCAGGGACACGAGTCTTACTCTGCAGCTCTATCTTAGAGACCCTCGTCTGCGTGCAGAGGTCTCTCCTACAGATACAGTGCTGCTTCTTGGTTGAAAACCAGCAGATGTGGCAACCGCTACGTTTTCAGTCAGGGTAAATATTTTTAAGGACACTATGCATTTCCTTGCCCTCATCAGCATTCTTTCCTTAGTTCATTAACATGAATTCCACTTGAATTCAACAATATGAATTCCACTCAAGAATTTCAAAAATTCTTCCACTAAAATGAGACATAATTTTAATTACAAAATCCTTTCCCTGTAAATTTTACTTTGGAGGAAAGAGGGAAAAAACTCATACCCACAAGATCATTTATTCACGTGTTCCCAGAAGAATGGCAGCAGGCTTTTCATGAGTTTATGAACTATGAGAAGCTCTAGCTGGACTCCCTCCTTGCCACCCTGCCGGTGGCACCTTCGAGAGAAAGGTCCTATCGGTTTTCACAGTATTAAAGCTCTTCAGTATAGATGGTCAGCTGATTAATTAGCTATAAAACTACACAGGAAAATATGAAACAGACACCCAAGTGCACCCTGCATGTAATGTATTATTCATCCCGCCAATGCAATCAGCTATTTTCAGGAGCCTTTGTGCTGAGCATCTCTGACAAGGCGCAGCTTAGGGAGGCATTTGGTCACATTACGGGCAACACAAGACCCACCCTGGATGCTGTCTATCAATACTTTCCTTTTGGCTCAGTGAAGAAGTAAAGACTGTATCATGAAGCCAGATATCCCCATCTGGGGGGCTGTCAAGTGAGTGCCCAGAACCCAGTCCTGGGAAGGGATAAAGGTGATGATTTGGGAAGGATTTGGCATCATGTACCTCCAGCAGGCTTCTCTCTGCAGTGTCTTATTCAGCATCCTGGGTGCTGAGCTGAGAAAGATGGCGTCCTGGGTGCTGAGCTGAGAAAGATGGCTGAGCTTTGGGAGAACACAGAAGTATCTCCCAAGTTTCTGTCATTTGCTGGGACTTCGCCAACCTACTAGAAATTACACGGGGGAAGGCAATGGCACCCCACCCTAGTACTCTTGCCTGGAAAATCCCATGAGCAGAGGAGCTTGGTAGGCTCCAGTCCATGGGGTTGCTAAGAGTCAGATATGACTGAGCAACTTCTCTTTCACTTTTCACTTTATGCATTGGAGAAGAAAATGGCAACCCACTCCAGTATTCTTGCCTGGAGAATCCCAGGGACGGGGGAGCCTGGTGGGCTGCTGTCTATGGGATCACACAGAGTCGGACGAGACTGAAGCGACTTAGCAGCAAAAATTACATGAGGAAGACTATGACATGGGCCGTCATTTTGCTAAAGGGCCAACAGGGGGCTCGGGGGTGGCAGGTACAACGGGGACTGGGTTTGTCTGGTGGATGGTTCATCAGAACCACCAGGTAGGAACCTAATAGGAGACAAACCCAAACTCCACTGCATCCATGGGATGCTGGGGGGATAAGAGGCCCTGCCTCCAGTCCCATCACTAACAAGAGTGCTGTCTGAGCTGAAGAGAGCAGGACAGACAGGAGGAAGGAGTCAGGAGCCGAAAGACAGTGTTGAGGGAAAATGCAGCAGCATTCAAGTTAGCCGTCTGTCAGACGAATAAAGGAACAAATAGATTCCAGCAGGCACAGTCCCGCCGCCCTCTCTTCAATGTGCCCGCTGGGTCTCTCTTCCCCATCTGACCACCCAGCTTCACCTTGAAGGCCACCTCGCCTTCAGAAATAATCTTCAGAAGTTTGTTTTAGCAGAAGGATTTTTTAAGGCCACTTGCACGCTTTCTCAGACTGACACTCTGGGGAAGATGCTATCTGCCTGGCCACCTGTTGGAATGCAACCCAGAAAGACGGCTGAGAGTCAATATCAAATCAATACTGTCACACACGGCAATGCAGGGGACGGGATTGTATCTCTCGCCTGAAAATCCATTTCGACAAAAGGGCAACATGAAGTCGTTTATGACACCGAGATGATGGGCTGGCTGGTTAGTGAGGCTGCCTGCAAACTGGAGAAGCCCGCCTGGACCCTTAGCAAGGCAGCAGCCTAGACGTGAGCTGACAGCTGGGAACCACAGCCACATTAACACATCCATGAAAGGCCTGACCGTTCTGAGGGAGGGAAACGTGTGCCCAGGTCCCTGTGAGTAAATGCAATTTCTAGTCTGATGGCAGTTTCCCTTCTTCTGCTACAGGGGCTTCTGACAGCATCCACCAGTGAACTCAAGTCCTTCCTCACTATGACCTGTCCTGTCTATCTGTGCATTCTAAGTCGCTTCAGTTGTGTCCAACTCTTTGCGACCCCATGGACCATAGCCCGCCAGGCTCCTCTGTCCATGGGATTCTCCAGGCCAGAATACTAGAGTGAATTCCCATGCCCTCCTCCAGGGGATCATCTCGACCCAGGGATCGAATCCCTGTCTCTAATGTCTCCTGCTTTGGCAGGTGGGTTTTTTACCATTATTGCCGCCTGGGAAGCCCAATCCATTACAGTAAAACAAATCAGCACCGAATTATCTGTTCAGTTCTCTGTGAACTAAATGTCATGGTTGGTTCACGGAAGCAGGTCAACAAATGGACTTGATCCACCCAGGCAAATCAGTTAAGATGCTCTTGAAACCAGGACAAAGTGAGTTCAAAGACATCGTTTATCTTAGATTCGCCATCTAGCTAGGAACCTGGTCTGTCTTAGTTCTCTTGCTTAAATGACGTTTGCAGGAAGATGACACTTCCAAGGCTTGGCTTTGTGCTTCTCCAGATACATTTGCTAGTTTTATAGCAAAGGCAACGTGTGCAGGCCTCTCAGCCTATTGCTCCTCACCTGAGCCTCTGCAGCGCTTGGACCAAGACAAGGTTCTCCATAAATATTGGTGGAATGAATGTGAGCGCAGCTCTCCACTGGATGTTGGAGTAAAATTTGAGTAAAACTTTGTGTTACAATGTACAAAGTGCCTCAGAAACATCTCCTTTAGTCTCATCACAAAACCAGTGGGGAAAGTATTTCTTGAACTTTTGATTCAGAGAGGTTAAGTCACACAGCAAATGGTGCAGTCAGAAAACAGGGATCCCTTGTGATTCTTGGCTCGTGGTGGACTGCCTATTTCCACTCCTGCCCAAATAGTTTAACTCATTGCAATGAAAAGCTCTGTATGGCATTTTTAAAATATATATAACCCATTTCTTTGATTTACTTCCAAAAAGGTTAAAGTTTGAGTATAAAATAGATTGCAGTCTAGATTTGAACTCCTCAAAGGTAAGTACCAACCTCTGTGTTCCTGCCGATAATTCACAACCCGCCTGGTCCCACTGGTCTTCATCTGGATGTAAGTGACACAGCATTTCGCGACCTCCATCCCTTGGAGGAGGTCATGTTCAAGAAAGTGGCAGGTTGCCTTGTCCCGTCCAGGGCCCTGGGCACCTCTAGCTCACCATCCAGCCACTGTTGGAGCCAACTTCAAGGTGGGCCACGTCTGAGAAATAGAACCATCTGACCCCACGGTCTTCACAAGGACCTCTGATGGTGTGACAAATGCCCCTGCCCGGCCCTTTCCGGGTGCCAGCCCACGGGCGTGCAAGGCTTCAGCATTCTCTATATTTCCTCGGGCTCCGCTGCCTTCACCTACACAAGACCAAACAAGGTGTAGCTTAGATCCCATGCCCCCTGGAAGACTTCCCTCAAAGGGACACCAGCCACCCTCTGGGTGCCGCCTCTGGCACTGAAGTCCTGCAACTTACATAACCACACCCGTACCTCCTGCTGCTCCTGCAGCCATCGACGGGGTGGGCCAGGTGGTGCCCAGGCTGCCCAGGCGTCCCTGTGAAGGGGTCTGGAAGACCCCTGGCTGCTCAAATTGTGTCCGCATTAAGGAGGTAACGGGGCAACAGTGATGCCTGAGGGAGGGGCTGAGGCCAGGCGTGGCTCTGCTACGGGAGTCACAGGCGCAGCCCCTTTCCCCTCTGTCCGGCTTCTCGGTTCCCCCTTTTGGGGTTCCTGCAGTGAGACCCCTTTTTCTTTCCCTTGAGCGCATGAGATAGCTTCCTGCACTTCTCACTTTCATGCTAAAAGCTCAGTGAAGCGGCGGCCACTGCTGTCAGGGCCACAGCGGCAGAGCCCTGGCCCCTCCCACGCTCAGAGAGCTTTCATTTCCAAGGCATTTAAGAAACATTAAATAATGAACAATTTTCTTGAAGCTCTGGGTCTCGTCCTTGCTCTGGAAACTCCTTTAAGATTTAACAGCTTATTGAAAAGCAGAGAAAGATAGCATTCCTAGTATCGTCATTTGTTGCATTTGAAACCACAAACTCTGGGAGGAAGGAAACCACACAAGTTCTCCTTGTTTTGTTTTTCCCAGCCAACCTACTGGACTAGTGAAAGAAACCTGAGTGCGTGTCCAGTATGGTCTGTAGCAGGGTGAGGAATGGCAGAAACGCCGCAAAGATTCCCTGAGAGGACTGCGAGAACCAAGTCAAGCTCTGCCTTCTTATTTTTGTTTGTTTGTTGTTTTATTTCACAGGGATGGTGGGATTAGACCAGCAAGTTGCAAATGGTACATGAAACACAAGTCTCCTTCCAGGGCACCAAAAGCCCTGTGATGGCAGTTGCAGAGTATGTGGTCCACGTCCATGACGTATGATTCTCTGTGTTCTGTCCAGTCAAACACATTTGAACAAAGTCCATGGAGCTCAAACATTTCCAGGTAAGAAGGAGACGGAAATTGTCTGTTGACAGATTTTAAGGCTCCCGATTCGTCCGTTTCCTCCCTCACCAGTACATGCTGGTTGCGGGAACTTTGGGGAATGCAACATTTCTTCCCATCTACTTTTTCTTTGAAGAAAAGGCCCCATCAAACCTGAAGCTATTTCTGAAACAAGGTTTTCATGTTTTGCTAGGTTTTTATAGAATGGGCAATGAGAGGCCTTGGGGGAAGGTGCAGGGCAATGTCAGGTCCCTGTCCTGGGCTCTCCCTGAGTCGGACCACTTCATGCACAGGAGGGCTCTTTTGCAGGGAAGGGATGATCCTGGAGCAGAAAACCGGGCAGTATGCCAGGCCTGTTAGCGAAGATGCTGAGCATCCAGCCGTACGTGCCTCCGTCCCCATCCGACCTTGCCTGGGGACACGGCTTTGCTGGGCCAGTGATGCTGGCTGGTGCGGCCACCATGCTGTCACTCACTCCGGTCAGTAGAGTTTATATTTCCAGCCCCACAACAGCAACCATGAGTGGGTGAGCTAAATTGCAGTGGACGTTTCTGAATCACCATCACCACCTTCCGGGGCCCCCAGAGAGGGGAGAGTGATGCTGCTAATGGAAGGAGGCCTGGGCAAAATCCATCACCTACTTTAACTTCTTCATTCACCTCATCACCTTAAAAGCACTCAGAATTTGCTCCGCAAGGCTGGGGACTGCACAGTGACCACTGGGAGTTTTCACAGCTGGAAATGACCGCCTCATCAGGGCTGAGTCCCCAAGTCACCCTAGATACTGCTTGACTTTAAAACCATAAGAGGGAGGGGGCCGCATCGTCAGTGATGAAGTTTAATCAAACGTTACTGCAAAGTCAATAGAAAAACTACATAAAGATCCTGACGATACCTCTCTCTTTTGCGTCTGTTGTCTCCTGGGACAGAGTTGGAAGCAGATTGGAACTAATATCAAGCATCTGGATTCCAGCTTCTTTTATTATGACAACTTCTGTGTGACTTTGGATAAGTCCTTGGGCATTCTAAGTAAATTTGCCTCATTTATTAAAAAATGAAAAAAAAAAAAAAAACGAAACAAGTAAAAATAAAATCTTGGCTAGTGTAATAAAGCAAGAAAAAGAATTAAAAGTCATTCAGAAAAAGAAAAGAAATAAAGCTGTCATTTGCATACAAAGAACCTGCCTGCAATACAGGAGACCAGGGTTCAGTCCCTGGATCAGAAAGCTTTCCTGGAGAAGGAAATGGCTACCCATTCCAGTATTCATGCCTGGAAAAATCCCGTGGACGGAGGAGCCTGGTTATCTGTGTCCACGGGGTCACAAACCGAACAAAGCACATTGAAAGAAAAACCATGGACAAAACCAGAGAAAATACTCACACGTGACTCTCAATAAAGGTTCTTGTGTCAAACTACAAAATGATAGTGAAAGAAATTTGACCTAAATAAGAGTAGAGACACCCATATTTATGGCTCAGGATAGTTAAGATGTTCATTTTCTGCAAACTGACCTATACATTTAACACACTTCTAATAAAACCCTAACAGAATTTTTTGTAGCTCCTAGTAAGCTGACTGGAAAATATAAATGGTAAAACAAAAGAGAACAGCCAAAACAATTTTGAAAAAGAAGAATGAAATTGAAGGGCTCGCACTGCCCAATTTTAAGACGTATTATAAAGCTATACTAATCAAAACAGTGTGATATTGGTGAAATTACAGATGCATTGACCAATGACACTAAATGGAGAGTCCAGATAGAGGCCCCCTTGAATATAGACAATTGATCTTTTTAAAAAGATATTATATTTTTAGGACACTTTAAGGTTTACAACAAAATTGAGAAGGAGGTACAGAGATTTCCTGTATACCCCTTGCCTCCACACAGGCATAGAATTCCTCATTATCAACTCACTAGAGTGCCACAATTTTTACCAAGGATGAACCTACACTGACACATTAGTCACCCATGGTCCGTAGTTCACTTTAGGCTTCATTCCTGGTGGTGTACTTTGTATGCATGCATGCTAAGTCATTTCAGTTGTGTCCAACTCCTTGCAGTGCTATGCATTGTAGCCCGCCAGACTCCTCTGTCCATGAGATTCTGCAGGCAAGAATATTGGAGTGGGTTGCCATGCTCTCTTTCAGGGGACCTTCCTGACCTAAGGCTTGAACCCAAAGCACACCTCTGTGTCCCCTGCACTGGCAGGCATGTTCTTTGCTGTGAGTGTCAACTGAGGAGTCTATGTTGTATGGGGTTAAACAAATATATGATGACATGGATCCATAGATCCATTATAACATCTTATGAAGTATTTTCACTGCCTTAAAATTCCTCCGTGCTTGGCTTATTTATCTCTCCCAACCCAGTCCCTTGACAATCATTGATATGATTGTTTTACTGTCTCCACAATTTCGCCTTTTCTTGAATATTGTATAGATGAATCAAGCAAGCATTAAATCAATCAAGTTAATCTTTTCAGATTAACTTCTTTCACATAGCAATAGGCATGTAAGATTCCTCCATGTCTTTTCATGGCTCGATAGCTCATTCATTTTTAATGCTGAATAATATCCCATTGTCTGGTGTGCCACAGTTTATCCATTCACTTACTGAAGGATATCTTGGTTGCTTCTAAGTTTTTGCAGTTATGAATAAAGCAGCTGTAAACATCCAAGTGCAGATTTTTGTGAGAACGTAAGTTTTCAGCTTGTTTTGGTAAATACCAAGGAGCATCATTGCTGGATTGTATGATGGGAGTATAAATGATTTATAAGAAGCCAGCAGTCATCCAAAGTAGCTGCACCATTTTGTATTTCTACCAGCAATGAACGAGAGTTCCTGTTGCTCCACCTCCTCACAAGTGTTTGGGTTTCTCGGTGTTTCAGATTTTGACCATTCTAATAGATGTGTGCTGATATCTCTTTGTTGTCTTAAGCTACTTTTCCCCAATGGCATATGATGTTCAGCATCTTTTCATGTTCTTATTTACCAGCTGTGTCTCTTCCTTGATGAGGTGTCTATTAAGATTTTTGGCCAGTGTTTTAATTGGCTTATTTGTGTTCTTCGCATGTTTTGGGTAACAGTGCTTTATCAGATGTGTCCTTGGCAAGTCTCTTCTCCCAGTGTCTGGCTTGTTATCTCATTCTTTTGACGTTGTCTTTGGCAGAGTAGAGTTTTGTCTCTAATGAAGTCCAGTTTATCAATTATTTATTTCCTAGATTGTGCCTATGTTGTTATATCTAAAAAAAGCATTGCTAAACTCAAGGTTGGAGAAGGCAATGGCACCCCACTCCAGTATTCTTGCCTGGAAAATCCCATGGACGGAGGAGCCTGGTAGGCTCCAGTCCATGGGGTCTCTAAGACTCAGCCATGACTGAGCAACTTCACTTTCACTTTTTACTTTCATGCATTGGAGAAGGAAATGGCAACCCACTCCAGTGTTCGTCCCTGGAGAATCCCAGGGGAGCCTGATGGGCTGCTGTCTATGGGGTCGCACAGAGTCAGACACTACTGAAGTGACTTAGCAGCAGCAGCAGCAGCAAACTCAAGGTTATCTAGATTTTCTCCTTTCTTATCTTCTAGGAGATTTATAGCTTTACATTTTACCTTTATATCTTTACATCTGTGACTCATTTTGAGTTAATTTTTGTGAAGGGCATAAGGTCTGTGTCTAGATTATATCTTGTTTTGTTTTGTTTTTTGTTTGTGAATAGATGACCAGCCTTGCATACCTGGCATAAATCCTACTTGGTGGTGGTGTATAGTTTTTATACTTGTTTGGATTCTATTTGCTAATATTTTTGAGAATTTTTCATCAATATTCATGAGAGATGTTGGTCTGTAGCTTCTTTTTCTTGTAATCTTCAGCTGATTTTGATATTAGGATAATAATACCTTATAGAATGGATTAGGAAATGTTCCTTCTGCTTCTATCCTGGAAGAGATTATAGAGAACTGGTATAATCTGCCCCTCAAATGTTTTGTAGAATCTGCCAGTGAACCCACCTGGGAAGTCAGTTGATTTTTGAATCAAACTATAAAGGCAATTAAATATAGTTAGGATATTTTTCAACAGTTGTACATTCATATGAAAAAACATTAACTTCATCATATATCCCATACATTATACAAAAGCTAGCTCAAAATAGATATGAAGTATAAAACTCTGAGGCTTTTAGGAGAAAGCTTTGGAAAAACATTCATGACTTTAGCTTAGCTAAGAGTTTTCAGATATGACTCAGAAAAGAGAATTAAAAGACAAGCTAAAGACTCAGAGAAAATATTTGCAAATTACATACCTTAAAAAGATGTTGTATGAGAATACATAAAGAACCCTCAAAACTAAATGATAAGGAAATAAGTAACTCAATTAAGAATGGTTTGAAATGACCTTCACCAAAGGAGGGATTGGGGGCAGGAGGAGAAGGGGACGACAGAGGATGAGATGGCTGGATGGCATCACCAACTTGATGGACGTGAGTTGGTGATGGACAGGGAGGCCTGGCGTGCTGCAATTCATGGGGCAGCAAAAAGTCAGACACGAGTGAGCGACTGAACTGAACTGAAAGAAATCAAAATAAGCCCATGAAAAGATGCTCAACACCATTAGCCCGCAAAGAAATGCAAATCAAACCCACAAACCATATACTTATTAGAATGGAAAAAAAAAAAAAAGAACTCTCACACATTGCTGATATAAGTGAAGAATGGTGTGGTAACTCTGGAAAAGTTTGACGGTTTCTCATAAAGCTATATAAATATACCCTTAGCATGTAACCAGCAATCACACTTCTAGATGTTTATTCAAAAGAAAGGAAAACATAAGTTCATATATAAACCTAAATGTGAATATTTAGGGCAGTTTTATTTCTAATCACTGAAAACCATAACTAGCACATGTATCTTTCAATGGATGAACAGATGAACAAGATGAAGTCCATCTGTACAATGGAATCCTTCTCCAGGGGATCCCAACCAGGTCTCCTGCATTGCAGGCAGATTCTTTACCAGCTGAGCCACAAGGGAAGCCCAAGAATACTGGAGTGGGTAGCCTATCCCTTCTCCAGTGGATCTTTCCAACTCAGGAATCGAACTGGGGTCTCCTGCATTGCAGGCAGATTCTTTACCAGCTGATCTACCAGGGAAGCCCTACAATGGGATACCACTCAGCAATGAAAAGGAATAAAATATTGGTACATCCAACATGGTTGAATCTCTTATTCTGGGTTGAAGAGGCAACTCTCCAAAGATTACATATAGTATGCCTCTATTTATACAACCTTCTTACAAAAGCTAAACTAAAGGATAGAGAACATACCAGTGGTGTGTGGAGGATTTGTCTACAAAGGGCAACAGAAGGAGATTTTGCGAGTGATGAAATTTTGTTACTGTGATTGCAATGTTAGTGACTTGAATTCATATATGTTAAAACTCATTGAATCGTACACTAACACCTCCAAGTTAACCTTGCTGTATGTTAACTTAAATATTTTAAAAATAAAATTAACAATAATAGCAATAATATGCTTCACTTGTCTCATGCATGAATTTATCAAGATCTTAAAGCCCAAACAAATGGAGAATGCTGTTATAAAAGTAAGCATCTGAATATTAGGTTGGCTTTGCAAATCCCAATATTTAAAATGTCCAGGAAATTTTTCAGAATCGAATGCTCCTGATTCAACGTAGGAATATAATTTCTCCAGACCTGAATCCATTGGCTCTCTTGTGTAGATGGCTCCGTCAGAAACAGACGCCCCCAGACCAGTGGACCTTCCCATATGGACTCTGGCTCATCTTGGATGGTAGTGGGACATTTTTATGTGCTGAGTTGCTTCTCCCCAAATTCATGTGATGGAGCACTAACCCCAGAATCTCAGAACATGACTATCCTTGGAGATAGGGTCTTTAGAATTATAAATAAGCTACAGTGAGTTCATTAGAGTGGACCCTAATCCAATGTAACTGGGGTCCTTATAAAAAGAGGAAATTTGGATCCAGACACATACAGAGGGTCACCCACATAAAAATTCAGGGAGAATATAGATATCTACAAACCTCAGAGAGAGATCTCAGGAAAAAAAAAAACAAAACCCTGCTGACAGCTTGACCTTGGGCTGATAGCCACCAGAATTGTGAGAAAATAATTTCTGTTCTCTCAGCTGCCAGCCTGTGGTATTTCGCATCAGTAGCCTTAGCAAATTCACACAGACATCTTCCAGGTGGCCGGGTCCCTGAAATCTCCCATCTCCTACACGTAGTCCAAGAGGCACGAAAGGGTTAAGTAAAACATTGATTGTAAAATCAGATCAGGTCTCCACTGTCTGCTTAAAAGTTGCATCTCCAGATTTTACATGAATTTTTAATTTTAGATGACACCTTTGACTGGAAGTGACAGTGGAGCAGATCATTTGTGTAATTACAGCCACGATCACGGAGGCAAGAGCAGCTCTCAAAAGAACAGAAAACATGAGCTGGATTTGGTGGAGAATGAGGCTGGCAGTGGAGCCTCTGGGGTCCAGGGGCATCTCCTAGCCTTGCGAAACAAGAGGGCATTGACTGTCCTCTGTTTTGGGGGAAGTATGCTATTCACTCTCAGGGAAAAGCAGCCTTTGCTTCACAAACACGTTTTGCAGGGATTAGAAAGAGAAAAGGAAAGCTCCAAAATGAAGGCGTCAGATAAGTCGAATTCAGACAATAAATGCAATCCAATCTCAGCTATTGTTGACGTGTCTGAGGCTCCCCTGCAGCTCCAGCGGTGGGTTTGACTTTCTTCCTTCAGATGCAAGGGGTACTAATGACTTCAGGTAATTAAGCTGGCGATCTGTCTGTGTAATAGAGGCATGATATAAAAGCTTAAAGTGACTTGGTCAGGAAAGTGCAGGGGTGGAACTGTTTTTCGATTTGCAGAGTAGAAAGTGACCTGGTGGAGACTCAACCAGGAGTGAGAGCGAGCGAGGTGGGCACATCCCCTGCGGGAGTGTGTTCTGAAGGCAAGATGCTCCTCCTTCCACGAACCCAGTGTGTAGACCTGCCTCCAAATTACAGCACTCTGGAGAAAGGGGAGAAGGCTCCAAGGGGGATTTTAAGATATCGATAAGAGCAGTGAAAGATACCAATTCCTGGAAAACCATTCCTGTTGAACATTAAAGCTTTAACCATTCCTGTTAAAGCTTAAGAGCAAGTGTATTGCTTTCATTTCTTATAGGAGGGTTACAGCTAACTACCCTACTGAGATGAAGCAGAGCCCTTGAAAATTAGACACAAGTTTCTTCACCCTCTGAAGAACTGCCCGTTGTCTACACTTAATTTCGACATCCTGCAGCCTTGTGTCTGTGAGTCCACTGTGTCGTTAGAGAGAGCCTGGGAGCAGGAAGCCCCTAACCCGAGTTGGAGCTGTGGTGTTTTGGAGGGGAAACCATAATTCAACAAGTGGAATTACCTAGTGGTCTCCTTTGCCAGGCTTTGATGGCCATAGCCTTAATTTAGTTTCAGACTGGAAGGTTTGGGAATTGTAATTTAGATTTCCCCTTGCATCTTCTGAATACCATTACTAAGGAAAAGACCCTGATGCTGGGAAAGACTGAAGGCAGGAGGAGAAGGGGATGACAGAGGATGAGATGGTTGGATGGCATCACCGACTCAATGGACATGAGTTTGAACAAACTCTGGGAGATGGTGGACAGGGAAGCCTGGCGTGCTATAGTCCATAGGGTCGCAAAGAGCTGGACACAACTGTGTGACCGAGCAAGGAGAGAGACTGCCATTTTCAAGGTCCTGGGTGATTGATTTGCAACCGTGGCCTGGGGATCAAATTTGTTGTGGAGAGGAGCTCTCCTTCCAGGCCCCACAGGCAAGGAGGTTTCTTGGGCTCATAGATTGTCCATTTATAAAGGATCGTCCGAAAGTGAACGGGAAGTTTCCCACTTATAGCAAGTGCCTGGAGATCTTCTTTCTTACCATCCTATTGAGTTCTAATCTTTCCCTATGACTTTCCTGATTTACTGCATCTTGAATGGGAGCAAATAAAACACCTTATCTGCCTCTGGAAACAGATGTTTCCCTTCAGATTTCAAGGAGATAGTGGCGGACAATCTGTGCCTTCCCAAATAACATCATAGGTAACTAAAAGGACTACTTGGGCGTGTAGGTTGTTGGCTCATTAGAAGCCCCTTTGCAAAGACCCCCTCAGGGCACGACTCTTTTGTTAAAATACTCGTTTAAAGGGCTTCCCAGGTGCTGCTAGTGGTAAAGACCCTGCCTGCCAGTGTGGGAAACAGGAGACCAGAGTTCGATCCCCAGGTCATAAAGATCTCTTGGAAGAGGAAATAGTAACCCACTCCAGTATTCTTGCCTGGAGAATCCCAAAGACTAGGAGCCTGGTGGGTTCTAGAGTCCATAGAGTCACAAAGAGTCAGACAAGACTGAAGCGACTTAGCATGCCACATGCCATTCATTTAAAAAGCACACACATTGATAGGAAGGAGAAATCCAAGTTTCAGGGTTGCTCAGTTCCAGGTTTGTGTCAGTGTCAGGGGAATAGATGCAGCCAACCTTCAATCCAGACTGCATCTCCACACCCAGGACCGGAGATGCTCCAAGCCTGCAAATTCTGGGCAGGAGTTCAGGCAAAGAAGAGCCTTTGTCCAGTAGCATCACAAAGGGAAGAGCCCTGCGGATGAGCCAAGGTCACGTCCAAAGAGGAAAAGACTCAGACTGCAAGTCCAGCAAACCAGCAGCTCAACTGCAAGTTCATTGGCATGCCAGCATGCCAGTGGGCTTTGGCTCCCTTGCTTTTCTTTCTTTTTTAGAAAATGGAATACAGTTGATTTTCCATGTTATGTTAATTTCTGCCATCCAGCAAAGTGACTTAGTTATATACACATTCTTTCTTTATATTCGTTTCCATCATGGTTTATCCCGGGATATTGGGTATAGCTCCCTGTGCTATACAGTAGGACCTTGTTGATTCTCCATTCTATAAGTAATAGTTTGCATCTACTAATTTCAAACTCCCAGTCTATTCCTTCCCCTTCGCAGTCCTTTGCTTTGCTTCCTGGAGTTCAACAGGTCACAAAGGGAAACCGCACCACGAGACAAGATACTTCTCAGAACGTTAAATGCCATTTGCTTATTCATCTAAAATATCAGCAGTCACCCAACCGCCTGATTGAGAGAACTTCTCTTGAGAAGGGAGACCAAACATTTCACACAAAGGAAACAAAAGGTAGGCTCAGGGGTTATGCTAGAGAGGGCAACAATTTGGAGCTTTAGATACGATGGGAGTCGCAGGGAATTAAGGTGCCATAAAACTGACTGCGAAAGTTAGGATATCAGAAAAGAAAATGAGATCCTCAACGACTCTGTGTCCAAAGTCATTCATAAGGCGAAAGAAGTGGTTGCTCTTTTGAGGATAGATTTTTAAAGGGCTCTTCTGGAAATAAGAAATGCTGACAGATTGAAGGAGGGCATACTTCAGTCTCTAGGAAAGGGATTGGGAATCAAACCAGCCAAGAGACAGCATGTCTGACCCCCGTGGAAGGCAGAGTCCTAGAGACATTAGTAAGAGATGAGATCCCAAAACATATGGAGAAATGAACCAGACAGGCTGGTTCACAGAGGCAAGAGCTGTCTGACAAATTGGGCAGAATGAGTGCTGGAAGATGATGCAGAAGGCAGGGCCGCGGAGGACCTGGCCTCGTTCTCAATATCTCGAGTCACCGACTTCTCCTATGATGAGATCTAGGAGGGGCCAAGTGAGAAAGTTACTACATGGTCATCAAAGCTTGTGTTGCCAGCTCTTGGCTAGTGACAGGAGGAAGCCAGTGTGTAGATCCCCCTCTCCAATGGGCTGGGGACAGGAAAAGTCTGGGCTCAGTCCAATGCTTGGGGTGTCTGAAGCGTGGAAACTTGTAGGCTCTCACTGAACACAGGTAGCTGCAGCTATCAGTCAGGGCTTGTGTGGAGGGACAGGAACCTGAGTCAAATAACTTTTGCAAAACATGAATGTCTTAGTTCACGTGGCCCAGAAGGAAACTGGCATTAGTTTACAGATTGAAAAAGCAGAGAGACTAGGAGTCTTCTCTCCTTTATCTCTCTTTCTCCCCCTCACATCTTCTTTTCATCCCTTTGGGGTCTCCATTAGGCTTTATTCTGCAGACAGACAGGCAGGCAGGCTCCACGCATGAGAAAAGGTAGCCACGAACAGCCTCGAATTCATAGCCTCAGAGCCCGGCGGAGACAGGCATTTTCTCCTGCAAGGCACACATATCAGCTGTCACGTGGGCTACGCGTGGTCCTTTCTGGGTCACAAGCCACTGTTTAGACCAACTGCTCTACTCATTGGGTGGATCCTGGGACTGGTGGTCTCAAGAGAGACTCTTGATTGAAATGAGAATAACACCTAGAGGAAGGCACGGTGGAGTGATGACCGAGAGGACAAAAAGCAAGTTATATTCACTGTGGCATTTATAGAAGGCTTGTGTCTCTTTCTACAGATTCTCAAGGCATCTCCAAAAGTTTAAAGTGGTGTAGGGACATAAATGCTCCAGCAGTCACTGTATATTACTCTCAGCATACGAAACAAATTCTTGCATCGTGTTTGAGGATGACGTCATCACCAGTGATGCCTCCTTAGCACTGAGAGGTAGACTGCTGTGAGTGAGCATCACCCTAGTTGGCTGTTGGGGTAAGTGGTGCCCAGTGCACAGGAGCTGAGCTTGTCTGCACCGAGAGCTTGTCTGCTTGGTGGTCGGGCCCCGAGTCTCGACAACCTGAATGTACACACACCACCCGAGCTGTAGAAGCACTCTCAACTGCTGGACCATGCCACTGGCTTCACATCTACCGTCCCCACAGGTCTGAGCTGAGGTTCACTGAGGACACCTGAAGGCAGAGGACATCCTTCACTAAGAATTGAACTAAGGTCAGTAGGACATTTAAGGCAGAAACATAGTTGAATCATCTTGAGAGCCTTCCAGCTTCCAGTCTTGCCCTCCACTCACTCCCAAATCCAGTCTCCACACTCTTAGAGGGAACTTTCAAAACCTTGAATCCACTTGTGATGCTCTCCCTTATGAAATTCTCTATGGATTTTCTGCTACAATTAAACACATATGGAAACTTTCCTCTGGTCCAGAATATCCCTCCACTGCTCACTGCCATGTTGAAACAGCCTGTGGTTCACCCACCCTCCTATTAGGGTTCAGCCTCTGCCTTTTCTTCTTTTCTCTTTTGAGTCTTTTTCTTGCTTATTATCTGTTCTTTATTTATCAAATGTTCTTCCCTAGGTTTCTATATAACTGTTTCTTAGTCTTCATTGGGTTTTAGCTTGAAAGTAACATCCGTAGAGAACTTCTCTGATCCTCCCAGCGAAGGTGGCTCCACACTGAGTTTCCTTTATTGGTTTGCCTGGTATAGTCCTGTCTACCCAGATTAGATAGAAGGGAATAGGATCTTCAACTCATCAGACAGTCATCAAATTATCTGACGAATGGAAGGCCCTCAGTCACATGTGCCAGAGGAGATAAATGACTGACTCACGGGGTTTTTATCTCACAGGACTCACAGCAGTTTCCTAGTGAAGATCTCAGACTCATGGATGGTTCTGACCAGGAGGGAAGCACACACAGGGGCCAGGAGACACCTGTCCTTTGGAGAGGTAAAAATTGGCATCCTCCCTTCTCCAGGACAGATGAGTGAGTATCACTTAGCTGGGGGAAACGCCAGGATGGCACTTTAGATGCTCATTTTGTTGTTTTTATCACTTCATAGACAGTGATATTCTCTAAGAGCTGGGGAAGACATACTTTTTTCCACCTCTCTTAAGGGATTCATGAAGTTCTCTAAGGGAGTCACAAAGTGTTCTTATGATTATTTGTTGAATGAGTGAATGAATAAATGGGTTTTAAGGGTTATTGTTCAGAGTAGATGGTCAATAAATTATTTTAGCTGAGTAAATAATTAACTAAAAAGATGAGCAGGTCACCTTCTTTGATTAACAGTAATGGATGCAGTGCGTAAATCAAGCAAAAGAGAGAGAAGACAGGATAAAACCTCACACAGCTTTTACCATTTTTGCCCACACAGTTAAACATACTCCACTGAAGACCATCCACAAAACACCATGAAGCTGCAGCCAACAAGCTGAGAGGTGAGAGCTCGGGGTCTGGGGGAGCTTTCAGAGGAAAATAATCAGCATCACTTCTGGCAAACAGGCTGGAGCCACCATTGCCAAATATTTACACAAGTCCACCCATTCAGATCAGATCAGATCAGATCAGTCGCTCAGTCGTGTCCGACTCTTTGCGACCCCATGAACCGCAGCACGCCAGGCCTCCCTGTCCATCACCAGCTCCCGGAGGTCACTCAGACTCGCATCCATCGAGTCAGTGATGCCATCCAGCCATCTCATCCTCTGTCGTCCCCTTCTCCTCCTGCCCTCAATCCCTCCCAGCATCAGAGTCTTCTCCAATGAGTCAACTCTTCGCATGAGGTGGCCAAAATACTGGAGTTTCAGCTTTAGCATCATTCCTTCTAAAGAAATTCCAGGATTGATCTCCTTCAGAATGGACTGGTTGGATCTCCTTGCAGTCCAAGGGACTCTCAAGAGTCTTCTCCAACACCACAGTTCAAAAGCATCAATTTTTCGGCGCTCAGCCTTCTTCACAGTCCAGCTCTCACATCCATACATGACCACAGGAAAGACCATAGCCTTGACTAGGCGAACCTTTGTTGGTAAAGTAATGTCTCTGCTTTTGAATATGCTATCTAGGTTGGTCATAACTTTCCTTCCAAGGAGTAAGCGTCTTTTAATTTCATGGCTGCAGTCACCATCTGCAGTGATTTTGGAGCCCAGAAAAACAGTCTGACACTGTTTCCACTGTTTCCCCATCTATTTCCCATGCAGTGATGGGACCAGATGCCATGATCTTCGTTTTCTGAATGTTGAGCTTTAAGCCAACCTTTTCACTCTCCACTTTCACTTTCATCAAGAGGCTTTTTAGCCCCTCTTCACTTTCTGCCATAAGAGTGGTGTCATCTGCATATCTGAGGTTATTGATATTTCTCCCGGCAATCTTGATTCCAACTTGTGTTTCTTCCAGTCCAGCATTTCTCATGATGTACTCTGCATATAAGTTAAATAAACATGGTGACAATATGCAGCCTTGACGTACTCCTTTTCCTATTTGGAACCAGTCTGTTGTTCCATGACCAGTCAGTCCACCCATTAGACCAAGTCTAATTTTTACATCAATTAACTTCAAACAACAGGTTTTCCTGGCCTTTCTAATGCAAAATCATCCGTCTAAGTGAATGTACGTTCCTTCCCATTTGTTTGGAAGTTATGTAGACAGAGCCAGGGATACAGACTCTAAATTCATTAAATCACGTTTGAGTCCTAGGACCACGGTGTGACCAGATACACACTGCTGACAAAGGTCAGGGTGGCTCTTGACCGGAAATGCTCTGCACACACGGATGTACACAAGTGAACGCACACACAGGCACACGGTAAGCACTCAGAGTCTGAGATGGCTCCAGAGTCGATGGGGAATGCCCTGATCAGGATCCACAGGCAGACTGCAATTAGACCAGCGTGGAACTATTAATCACACCGCAGACCAGGAGAAGGCTGGCTGGCTGGGGTCAAGGTCCCATGAGTGAGGGTATTAGCCGTGGGTGTGACACAGGGTGGTTTTCCAACCTGCTCATTCAGGAACTAATTGGTAGGTCAGGAATTGCAGACACTCATCTCAACGAGCTAGGAAAGGAACATGAGAAAAGGGCAAAGTTTCGTCACGAGAAGCAAGAGAAGATAGGAATTCTCTTGCTTTAAATGCCATATTCTTTGTTGCTTGACATATTCACATTATCCCAGAGGCCATTTTAGTTGGTCTCCAGCTGTGAAAAAGACAACATCACATCTGTGGTGTCAGGTGGAGGCAAACACAACATGAAAAAAATTAATTGAAAAATGCTGTTCAGATATTTTGTGAAGAAATTAATAATGCTCTTGCTTTGTGGAGAGATGGCCTATTCTGGTGTCGAGTGAAGATATTTAATACATATTTGAATAGCTTTTAGTTTGAAAATACTGATATTACAAAGGCAATTCATAAAAATGCAAAAAAAATTAGAAATCATTCTCTGGCTTTACTTAAAAATATATGCACTTGATTTATCAAGGTCTAGGTATTAAAATGGGCTTCCAACGTAGTGCTAGTGGTAAACAGCCTGCCTGTCAATGCAGGAGACATAAGGGACTCGGGGTCCATCCCTGGCTCAGGTAGATCCCCTGGAGGAGGGCACGGCAACCCACTCCAGTAGTCTTGCCTGGAGAATCCCACGGACAGAAGAGCCTGGTGGGCTTCAGTACATAGGGTTACAAAGAGTCGGACACGACTGAAGCAACTTAGCATACATGTGGGCACTAGAATATCTGAACTGAGTATGCAGTGTGTTTCTGCTGCTATGGTTATTGTTGTGTTTTTAACTAATTTCAGTGAACTATTTTCTATCCAGCAGACATGTCTGCATGCGAAGCAGGCAAGGATGGGTGAACTGGATCCCAGAATCTCATCCCAGGAGCTGTGATCACATCTCATCCCCCTGTACTGCCTGAACCCCAGGCACAAATAAGTGGCACCTTTGCTGCCTGGCGCTTGACTGATGCAGGGAGTCAGAAGAACCAGGCAGAGGATTCCCCCTGACACAATTAAAACAACCCATTTTGCCATCCGATCATGTGACTCTCACATCAATTACTATCACATTTTGTTAATGTGGCTCCAAGCCACTTGTAAGACACTATTTGCTAGTCTTTTAATTGTATCAGTAAAAGTGGATTTCCTCCTGATATGGTAATTAAACTAAATATGTGATAATGCATTTGATTAGGGACAGGAAAACATTAGAGAAAATCAAAATGAAAGGACGTCGGTGACGGCCTTCCCACCAGTGTCTTCTCCCCCCAGAATTCCTCTGTTGTCAAGCTCTGAGTTCTTACTGTTGGACCCGGAAGCTCAAGCTGTGAACTGGTTCACAAAGACTAGGCCCCGTCCCCAGGATATGAGTTCTGTGATGCCCAAGGAGAAGCACTGAAGGTAACCTACCCATGACTTGTCCTGCAGGGACCCGCTTCTCCATACCCACTCTTGGAGGAATGTCACTTTTCTTTGTGTCCTGGCTCAGCTGCTGGAACACATGTCCCAACTGCAGGACAGGACCTCCACTCCGTGATGGACCACAGCACTTACCAGTCTCCCCATGAAGAAGATGCTTCTCCTCTTCCTGGGGGGACAGAGGCAGCAGTCCTAGCAGGGGGATAACTCTTCTCATGCCCTCTTTCCTAAGCCTCACCTTTGCCATTCGCATATCTCAAGGTTGTTAAGTGCATAAAACACCAGCAGGGTGGAGAAGCATGCTGTAAAGCCACACCCAAGAAAGTACAAGGCTGCTCCACCCCCCTTCATATTGATGGTAAGGACTCTGTCCTGGTTTCATTCCCAATTTCAACGTGAAGAGCCGACTCATTGGAAAACATCTTGACGCTGGGGGAAGTTGAAGGCAAAAGAGAAGGGAGTGGCAGAGGATGAGATGGTTAGATAGCATCACTTGATGTTTGAATGAACTTGATGGATGTGAATTTGAGCAAACTCCGGAAGATAGCGAAGGACAGGGAAGCCTGGCATGCTGCAGTCTCTGGGGTCGCAAAGAGTTGGACATGATTTAGTGACTGAAAAACGACAACACGATCTTATTTATCATTAAGCTAGTAGGATTAATCTCTATGTTGTATTAACATGAATTGGCCACTAGACCGGGGGCATCCTTAATGAAGACAAGCGGCTGATGCCACACTGAAGCAAGGGAACCAGGACCCAATTTGTCCTCCTTGTCCTGAAGGGGAGACAGTGTGGGCGGCTCAGAGAATCCTGAAATCTACTCAAATTCTCTAGAATTCAATCAGCATTTAGGGAATGCCATCAGCCATGCTGGGTATGCTAGAAGGAGAAGGCAGGGGATAAAGAACTTCCAGGGGGTCTAATGCGATTGGATATGGGCATTAATCTGCAAGGTGCAAGGCAACAGCTGTACCAGGCTATTTTCTGATGCACCTTAACTGGTTTGAGACAAAGCCCCAGTTCCCTGGACAACACCTTCTCCTGGAGGCTGCGGAATCAGATCGGATGAAGTAGTTGACATCATAAAAAGGCAAGCAGCCAAAGGAAACCTGCGTTACAATGGTAGCTTTATGAAAGTGCATGTGACCACCGCATGCAAACCAAGTGAACTCATTATGATCACCGCTATCTCCACGAATACCCAATGAGGGTACAATGACCGGACTCTTACAGGGTTACCAATTTTTAGAAAGTACTAGAAATAATAAGGAAATTAATCTCATTATGTGCAGAAGAAAAAATATTTTAGGAAAAGTATTTGGAAATTCTTAAGGTATTTGGCGACTGGAAGTTTGCAGATGCTCTGGCGGCTCATTTTTGCTTCTGGTTCTGTCCGGAATGTATTTTCATTGCCAAGCATTCTCAGCAGCACCCTGGCAGAAAACGTGTCCAAATCTGTTACCTGAATGATCACGCATTCCCTTATTTTGGGAGTCTTGCTGATCTGAGGATCCTTCACCTTGGAAAGTTGGTCACGTCTTAAATTCAGAGCCTTGATACGGTAGGGAGAACCACCGCCACCAACACAGAGGTGGAGGTGCTTTTGCCTGGCTCTGCAGGAGGTCCGGCCTTACCTGAGCACGTGAACAAACCGTGGGACAGAATGGCTGTTCCAGAAGCCACACCTCCAACAGGTGTGGGGTAAAGCTGGCACCTGCAGAGCTGCGGGAGGAGCCTGAGAACCCAAGGGTGGGAAGCTGAGGGGGAGGTTGGGAGGCGGGCATCCCACCCTCCGTGGCCTCTGGACATATCAGTTCTCTGAACTCTGGGGATGACCACAAAGGGGGCGCTTCCACGACTCCCTGAAGATCGTGAGCAGTGGTACCTGATGCCTTGGGGGCTGGTCACTGACCTGTGTCCCCGCCAGGGCAGAAGGAAAGGCATACCCAAGGAGCGTGTGACATAAAATCAAATGGATAGCAAGGGCCACGACTGAGGCCACTGGATCAGAAAGAGACAGCCTCCTTGCGGGGCAGGTAGAGCCCAGTTTGGCTGATTCACAGGCACTCTGCAGAGGAGGGCACTGGTGGGCTTTCAACCTGGCGCTGCCAGCTTCAGATTCCTCAGTCTGAGCAGGAAGGAAAACACGGCTCAGCTCCTCAGGGACGCGAGGACAGAGGACTGCATATCCTGCTCTGAGGATAAAGGGCTGGCTTAACGGCTGGTTTGAGATGGACCCAGCGCCTCCTAAGGGCAGCAGCCTCAGGAAGCTGACTCAGGTCCCAAAGGCTGAGCAGATGATGAGATGCTGATGGATGCTAAGCCTCCCTCTTGGGCATTTGGCAGTTGGCGCCAACACACCACTGTTGGGAAGAAGATGGAGCCTATACTTGCTTCTCACACTGTGCAGGGTGCAGAGGGGCATGGTTAAGAGGACGCTTGAATGCCAGGCTGCCTGGCTTCACATCCAAGCTCCAGATTCCTAATCTGCCTGCAGCTCAGTTTCTGCACTAGGTTAGGGTTAGGGATAGGGTTAGGGTTAGAGCTAGGGTTAGGGTTAGTGATAGAGTTTGGAATAGGGTCAGGGTTAGGGTTTGGCTTCATGTTAGTATTAGGGCTAGGGTGGGATGAAAGCAGGATGTCCCCTGCCAGAACTGAATCCGTGGAGCACATCTCGTATATGAGAAAACTGGCATCCAGCTAGTGCTCAATAAATGCATTTGGATTTATATATCCATTTCTCTTTATTTATGAAAATTGAAATTGAAGTCGCTCAGTTGTGTCTGACTCTTTGCAACCCTGTGGACTGTATATAGCCTACCAGGGTGCTCTGTCCATGGGATTTTCCAGGCAAAAGTAATGGAGTGGGTTGCCTTTTCCTTTTCCAGAGGATCAAGGGAAAGAATTAGTCATCAGTCATGACTGACTCTTTGGAATCCCTTGGACTGTTGCCTATCAGGCTCCTCTTTCATGGGGTTCTCCAGGAAATAGTACTAGAATGGGTTGCCTTTCCCTTCTCCTAAGGATCTTCCTTAACCAGGAGTCATACCTGGGTCTGGTTTAGGGTCAGCATTAGGTTTAGTCTTAGGGTTAGGGTAGGGTTAGGGTTAGGGCTCAGTTAGGGCTAGGAATAGGGTTTGGAATAGGGTTAGGGTTAGGGATAGGGTGAGGTTAGGGTTTAGGTTAGGGTAGAGTTCAGTTCAGTTCAATTCAGTTCAGTTCAGTCGCTCAGTCATGTCCAACTCTTTGAGATCCCATGGATTGCAACACGCCTTGCCTCCCTGTCCATCACCAGCTCCTGGAGTTCACTCAGACTCACGTCCTTCGAGTCTGTGATTCCATCCAGCCATCTCATCCTCTCTTGTCCCCTTCTCTTCCTGCCCCCAATCCCTCCCAGCATCAAAGTCTTTTCCATTGATTCAGCTCTTTGTATGAGGTGGCCAAGGGTTAGGGTTAGGGTTAGGGCTGGGTTTATGATTAGGGTTTGGGCAGGGTTTGGAATAGGGTTAGCGTTAGAGTTCAGCTTCGGCTTAGGATTAAGTCGAAGGTTAGGGTGGGATGATATCAGGATGTCCCCTGCAATAGCTGAATTCATGGAGCACATCTGGTACATGAGAAATCTCGCATCCAGCTAGTGCTCAATAATTGCATAGAGATTTATCTGTCCATTTATATTAATTTTATGCACATGCAAAGTCAAAGAATTAGTCATTCAGTCATGACTAACTCTTTGGAACCTTTTGAACTGTGCCTAACAGCCTCCTCTTCCATGGGGTTCTCCAGGCAAGAGTACTAGAATGGGTTGCCATTCCCTTTTCCAAAGGATCTTCCTTAACCAGGGATCATACCTGGGTCTGCTGCATTGCAAGCAGGCTCTTTATCATCTGAGTCACCAGGGAAGCCTTGTATGTGCATATGTATCATGTTAAATGTTTTGTATAGATGTAATTTTGCATTATGCATGCACTTATGCATATATAGTCAATTTTAAATAAGCTATCATCACGTGACCTGGTTCTGGGAGGCTGCCTCCTCCTCCCTGGGGAATTCAGTGGCTAAGCATTACTATTCAATCACTAGTGTTTGGGGTGGGAATTCTTTGTTTGACCCAAATATTCTGTGACAAGCTTTTAATTGATGATTCCATTAGCTCTCTGAGTGACCTTTTCTCAGTCTTTTACTCTGATTCCTGAATTGTATGAAAGTGGAGACCCCGGGCTGCTCGGGGCTGAAGCGGATTCACGTGGTGGGCATTTTCAGCACAGGCTGCTGAGTCTCCCCTTGGAACTTCTGATCCAGAAGGAGCAGTCTACAGCCCAGGTGCTTTGACCCCACATTCCCCACTCTGCACCTGAAACAGTGCTGTGCAGTCGTGGTGGGACCGCTGGCTGCGATGCTTTTCATGATGCCAAGTTCCCCAGGTAACTGTCATGTCACTTTACTGGCCTGTCCTCATCTATTAAGAACAGGGAAGAGAGACCACAGGGGAGGAGCTGCGAGGAAGGGCTCTGAGTTCAAAAGAAGAGGGTGTGTTGGCATTTTGTAATTCGAAATAGTCAAAAAGAAGGAGTAAAATGGAAGCCAAGCTCCCGGCAGCATGTACAGGGGAGCAGGAAACCCAGGGCAGAGGGCTGGGCTCAGGGACTTCAGGGCTCGGCCCCGGACCACTCAGACCAGTTAGGATGCAGTGACAAACGTTACTCTTCCTTGGTTATGTCAGAACATTCAAGGAAATGGATAAAGGGTGTGTGGGAGTAACCTGGGGTACAGGGGTGACGGATCATTTTAGGTATCAACTTGACTGGTCTAAGGGATGCTCAGGTGTTTATGGAAGAGATTAGAAATTGAATCAGTAGACTGAGTAAGGCAGATGGCCCTCCTGAGCTTGGGTGGGTCTCATCCACCCAAGCTTCATCAGCTGAAGCTGAATTTGGGGGGAAAATGTGTAGGAAGGATGAATTCTTCTCTTCTTGACCTGGGGTCTCCATACTTTCCTGCCTTCAGACATCTGAGCTCCTGATTCTCAGGCATGGGTGGGGAACTGAGGTGCACACCATCTGCTTTCTTGGGTCTCAGGCCTTCAGATCCAGACAGAACTATACCCCCAGCTCCCCTGAGTCTCCAGCTTGCAGATGGCACCTTGCAGGGCTCCTGGGACCCTGGAAGAGCTAATCCCTACAATAAATCTCCTCTTGTATAGTCTACATATATCCTGCTGCTTCTGTTTCTCTGAGAATATAATTATACAATTTCAAGATGTCAAATGTACAACCACGGCAGGATGCAGGAAGTCCTGGGTCAATATCTTTAGGATGATGGCACTTTAAGGCTTAAGGGAGATGACGTTCACAGAGTGGTCCAAGCAGGCCTGTCCTTGGGGGCATCCTCAGCAAATGGAAGGTGTCCCACCCTTGGGCAGGTGGAATCCAGCCAGCTCTTCCCGGGGCTTGCACAGCACTCCCTCCTCAGGCCCCCGCCTCCCTCTGGCTCTGCCCACCCTCTAAACCCCTGGTGACACTATTCCATCACTACCTCCAGGTCCAGATGGACCATATTCTCCTGGACTCCAAGCCAACACACACCGTGCCCAAAACCTGTCCCTGCTTTCTTGATGTGGCCAGTGCCTGCTAGACTTCAGTTGGTTTCAAAGTCATTTCTCCCAAGGAGTCATTTCTGATCCCCACAAAACCAAACCAGGAGCCCCACCATCTACAGAGGCAGTCATCCTAATAATCTCCACAGTCAGTCCCAGTGGCTGCTGACTAATCCGTCAACCCCTAGACTAATGGCCGAGGGTGGGCTGGCTCAGGTCTGCATTGGGTAAATATTTGCTGAGTAAACTAGTGAATACTAACCATGTCCCTCCAGGTGGTGGACTGTGAGCTCCTCAAGAGAATGGTCGTGAGTCCTGCATCTTCTCGAAGTCTCCCTCTGAATGATGTCACGCACAACAGGGGTCTTCAAAGGATGAATTGCTTGATGGAAGAGGAAGGAAAGAATCCCAAGAAAAAAGTAATTGTATGAAATGCAACCAGGAAATGGGTGAGGTGAAGATAAATCATCGCTCTCTCTAGGAGAGTGTGTTGACCTTGGCAGTGGTTTCAGTGTGGCCCCTTGTTAGTCACAAGCATCCCGAGGGTCGACCACAGACCTTGCGATAGTCGCTGCCTAGCTCCACTCTCGAGGCCCGCCCTGGCACGCCCAAACCTCTAAGCGATCAAGCCAAAGATTTGATATGCAGCCCCCTGAATTCACAGCTCACACTTCCTCCTTCTAGTCTAACTCAGATACTTTTCCTTCTCCCATAAAATAGAATACTCTAGATCTCCATGGCAGTTTCCTCATAGATCAGTTGGTTAAAAAATCTACCTTTTTAACAGGAGACCTGGGTTCAACCCCTGGGTCAGGAAGATCCTCTGGGGAAGGAAATGGCAACCCACCCCAGTATTCTTACCTGGAGAATCCTATAGACAGAGGAGCCTGGCAGGCAACAGTCCACGGGGTTGCAAGGGTCGGATGGGACTGAGCAACTAAACCACCGTGCCACGACCACCAGATCTTCATGACACCCACCAAGTTACCCAGGAGGCAGGTGAGAGTCGGACACAACTCAGCGACTGAACTGAAATGAACTAAAGCACAGGAGAGCGCTCCACAGCTTACACTTGTTTTAACCGAACCCTGTAACCAGATATTTCCTTGAAAGATCATTTTCTGTGTCCATGGATGTGTTCTAACCAAGTTCCTTTCTAAGAATGAACCATCTGATCCCAAGTTCTTCATTACCTGCAGCATCAATCTTCCCTGCTTTAAAGATACTTAATTGTGGGAGAACAATAGTGAAGGAATAAAGTTCAATGTATATTAAAGAAAAAATGTAAATGAAAGACAAATTAAAACCCAGAACAACTAAAATAATGCAAAATAATCCCTCAAGAGCACAGTTTGAAGAAACAAGCTTCAAAATAATTCCAGAAAGACAGAAGCATCTGACTTTCAACATCAGCCATAGCAGGGCTCGCATGAAGCCCAAAATGTAAGGGGACTGTTTCAGCAACAGTCACCACAAGAAATATAACGAGTGACACAGAATCAAAAGTAAAGCACAACCAGAAAAGGTATTTCAAGTGTACATTTTTGAGATGCTGAGAGAAAACTATGGTATTAACGTAGTAACTCTATTGTTGGTAATGCTAGCAAAAATGGGATATATGCATGGATGCAAATGTTTGTAAATTGACCTGAATGTTTTTTATTTGGCAAATTTTAATGTGAAATGAGAATTAGACAAATCTTTGTAGAAAAAAACATTGATGCTGTTTCAATTAAATCATAGAGAAAGAGCTCAGGAGAAGAGCCCACGTTATCCTACATTATCTCACCCTTTGGGGAAACACAGTTAATGGGTATTTATCCAGAATACGAATCAGCGAGGCAGAGGAGCCCAGAGCCCCAGTTGTCAGAGACACTGCTGTCGGCTGCCCGCTTCCAGGAGCTTCTCTGAGCAGGGCTTTTCTGCAAGACCACCAGGCTGGGCGCCCACCTCCCTGCTTCCAGGGCTGAGTATGCAGGTACCCCTGAGAACTCTGAGAGTCTCTAAGTGTCCAGCGTGCCATCTGGGTGATTCCAGAAAAACCTGTGAGTCGTAGCATTTTGTACTGAGTACATTTAAGTTTGCTTTCAAATTTTGGAGAATGGGGGCATAGTCCAAGTGCTGCTGAAATGAAGCATCGTAGATTTCTCAAGCTGCCTGGAAGTCAAATATCATCCCTGTGACCTCCTAAGACCCTTCCCGTTTGCTGGACTATAAACCTCACTTATTATTATTGTTGCTGTTGTTATTGTTATTACTGAATGTGGCCCCTGTATGGTGTGGAGTTCGAATAGCATCAGAACTTCAGTTCTCTGCACCACGTGAGGGCACAGAAAGAAGGTGCCAGTATGAACAAGGAAGAGGACTCTCAGCACAATGTGACCATCAGATCAGATCCGATCAGTCGCTCAGTCATGTCTGACTCTTTGCAGACATGAATCACAGCACGACAGGCCTCCCTGTCCACCACCAACTCCCGGAGTTCACTCAGACTCACATCCATCGAGTCAGTGATGCCATCCAGCCATCTCATCCTCTGTCATCCCCTTCTCTTCCTGCCCCCAATCCCTCCCAGCATCAGAGTCTTTTCCAATGAGTCAACTCTTCGCATGAGGTGCCCAAAGGACTGGAGTTTCAGCTTTAGCATCATTCCTTCCAAAGAAATCCCAGGGCTGATCTCCTTCAGAATGGACTGGTTGGATCTCCTTGCAGTCCAAGGGACTCTCAAGAGTCTTCTCCAACACCACAGTTCAAAAGCATCAATTCTTCGGTGCTCAGCCTTCTTCACAGTCCAACTCTCACATCCATACATGACCACTGGAAAAACCATAGCCTTGACTAGATCGACTTTGGTGGCAAAGTAATGTCTCTGCTTTTAAATATGCTATCTAGGTTGGTCATAACTTTCCTTCCAAGGAGTAAGCATCTTTTAATTTCATGGCTGCAGTCACCATCTGTAGTGATTTTGGAGCCCAGAAAAATGAAGTCTGACACTGTTTCCACTGTTTCCCCATCTATTTCCCATGAAGTGATGGGACCGGATGCCATGATGTTCGTTTTCTGAATGTTGAGCTTTAAGCCAACTTTTTCACTCTCCACTTTCACTTTCATCAAGAGGCTTTTTAGTTCCTTTTCACGTTCTGCCATAAGGGTGGTGTCATCTTCATGTCTGAAGTTATTGATATTTTTTCCCAGTAATCTTGATTCCAACTTGTGACCACACTGAGACCCTGATTTTAGAATTTACAACCTCCAGAACTATGAGGAATACATTTCTGTTGATAACCTGAAAAAAAAAAAAAAAAAAAAACTTCAGTTAATTAGGACCACCTCTTTGTTCAATCAGTAAGTAGCGTCGTCCAGCTCTTTTCGACCCCGTGGACTATAGCACGCCAGGCTTCCCTGTCTTTCCTGTCTCCTGGAGCTTGCTCAAACTCATGTGCATTGAGTCAGTGATGCCATCCAATCATCTCATCCTTTGCCACCCCTTCTCCTTCTGCCCTCAGTCTTTCCCAGCATCAGAGTCTTTGCCAGTGAGTCAGATCTTTGCACCAGGTGGCCAAAGTATTGGAGCTTCAGCTGCAACATCATGTTCGGGGTTGATTTCCTTTAGGGTTGACTGATTTCTCCTCCCAACCCCCCAAAAAGTGTTCTGATGGTTGTTGGCTGTTACTGCCCAGCTCAGTCCTTTGAGGCTCGTCAGCATTGCCTTGACTTTGTGTCATTTGACGCTGCCCTTAACCGAGACTCAGCAGGCCCAGCAGGGGTAGGGAGGGTCCTGGGCACACCCTGCCAGCCAAGCCAGCCATCACTCCACTGTTCCTGGCAACAGGGACCCTCCTTCCAAGGGGTGAAGGAGGCCTGCCTGGGCCGCTGTCATGGCAAGAGACCTCCAGAGGCCGTGTCCAGCTCCCATCTCAAGTGACTCTTATTCACATTATATTAAATTAATACACACATTACCCCAGGGAGAAGGCAATGGCACCCCACTCCAGTACTTTTGCCTGGAAAATCCCACGGACGGAGGAGCCTGGTAGGCTGCAGTCCATGGGGTCGCTAAGAGTCGGACATGACTGAGCGACTTCACTTTCTCTTTTCACTTTCATGCATTGGAGAAGGAAATGGCAACCCGCTCCAGTGTTCTTGCCTGGAGAATCCCAGGGACGGGAAAGCCTGGTGGGCTGCCGTCTGTGGGGTCACACAGAGTCGGACACGACTGAAGTGACTTAGCATAGCATAGCATTACCCCAGTGAACATTTTATATTTCTTCAATTAAAATTCCCTACCCAAATACGCTGCTTCAGTTGCTGGAAATGGCAGTATGAAGTCCATATCTCTGTTCTGCACAGGTTTGAGTTGCTTTTCTTGAACTGGGGTCCCATCTTTCACACCACCTTCCAGAATGAGCAGTGACTTGTGAGGGACAAAAGATGACACATTTCCTTCCAGAAAGAGGCCAGAAAATCCCTGTCCTCCAAGTGTGTGCAGGGGGTTAGAAGATGATGGCTAGCTGGCTTCAGAGAGAAAATAAAGGAGAAGTTCTGGGTTACAAGAAGTCAAGAGCCAGATAGGACAGATCACAGACCACACTGGCGCTGCCAGCGGGCCGTGGCCCCCAGACAGGACAGCGGCCATGGGCCCCTCTGCTCGAGACACCCGGGGCTTCTCTGCCATCGGTCACCCCCTGCCACTGCCCCCTCTGCCTGGAATACCTGTGGCTCCCCCTCTACCTGAGGAGCTGTTATCCAGCCTTCGGAGACCAAGCCCGAGGAGCCACCCACCTAGGTTCACTCAACAAACATCTGTGCGTGCGCTCTGCTTCAGCTTTGTTCTGAATGGAAGGAGCTTAAGGAGATGACCATCCTTGGGGTCAGAGGCTTCCTAAGGCCTGAGGAGCCATGGGGGTGAGCTTGGCCTGGGGAACAAACAGAACTGCCTCAACTGAAGGGAGGAAGGAACCAACCAGAAAAGGAAGAAAACAGAAAAGAAACCAGACCATGTGGTTGACAAATGGGTGCATTTAATCAGCACAGAGGCAGCTGAAAAGATGAAGCGGCATCTGATGCTCTTCTCAAAGGCGATCCAAGGAAGCGAAAGTCACTGCTCTTGGCATCCCGAGTCCTCTCGGTAAAGCAATGGAGCTGCCAGAAGATGCTAAACCACAAAAGATGACCTTCCACTGATGCAAGTAGATTCAGCCCTCAGATCAGTGAGAGGAAATACACAAGGCAAGCCTTCTGAGGGATTTTCCCAAAAAGACCCAACATGGGAAAAGCCGCTGTCTCCTCTTCTCCATTTGCAGCTGGAGGGAACCCAAACAGAGGCTTGTGTTTTGCGGTGTCGCATCGCAAAGTAATGCAAGTGAGAAGATGCAACTGGGTGGCAAATTTATCAACATAATTGCTCCAGACAGATGATTTGACAGGCTCTGTTCAGACTTCCCCAACAACCCAGCCCACGGTGGTCCATTTTGGAATCCTTCTGGCTCCGTCTTCTGGAGGGTCCCCTCTGATTATGTTTTTTCATCCTAAAAGTGCCCCCTGGGGAAGCACCGCTGTCTTGGCCCATCAAGGATGGTTAACAGCCCTCGTAGAAGCTGCCTCCAGGTTGGCAGGCAAACCGGTCAAACATCTCATGTAATCTCTCAGGTAATTTGGTGTCAGAGCTTTTAATAATTTCTATGAATGTCTTCATGCAAAGCTTCAAGAGTTACTTTTATTTTTGACAAAATGCAAAAAGGAGTAGGACGGTTTAAGAGATCAATTATGCCATAAAGCAGTGCCCCCTCTTCTGATTTTTGTGCTTTTATTATAATCAAATGATTTGAAAGGATTAGAAATGACAACACTAATCGCTGGTTGATTTCTATTTGTTCTGGAAACAGACACTAATTGTTTGTGTCAGTTTACCTTACTCTTCCCGGTGCTAAACTTTTCCATCAGGCTGAGCCAGCATCCTCCAGCCTCCCCCCCGCCCCACCCCTGCATGGTGCAAAGACAGGGGGAGGGGGTACCCAGGCAAGAACAAAGCCATGGATCAGGAGAGGGAGGCTGAGCATGTATTAATTAGCTCTCCTGTGCGACACTGTATTTTAATTAATCTGACAGATTTTTCAAAACTGGAATTGACTTTTCACCATTCTTGGACTCTGTGAGTGCTTTTCCCTGTCACTGAGCAGGTCAATTACACGCGAGGCTCTTAGCCGCTCCCAGGATTGATCTCCTGTCCCACCACAATGGCTATGGTGGGCTGTCCCATAATGACAGGGGGCGTCCTGTGTTCCCGGGCACTGTGCCCCTGCCAGAACTTTCTACCCAAAAGGTCGTCATCTGTAACTGGTTGAGCTGAACCAAGGCCCTGCAATAGTGATGCCACCCACCTCAACAGCATTCAGAAAAGCACGTCTGGGGACTTCCCTGGTGGTCCAGTGGTTACGACTTCGCCTTGCAATGCAGAGGGTGTGGGTTTCATCCCTGGTCGGGGAGCTAAGATCACAAATGCCTTGTGCCCGTAAAACAGAAGCAAAACAGTAACGCATTCAAAAAAGACTTCAAACATGGTCCACATCAAAATCTTAAAAGAAGGAAAACCTCTCCAGTGCATCACCTAAGCACAAAAAGATGCTCCTTTGAACTTTTGACCTCTCAAAGAGCTCCCAAATTAGCATACCCTCCCCTTGGCTGATATTTCCACAGGACCCAGAAGCCTCAAGCTCCCTGGAATTCCCATCAGATCTCTGACTAGCACAGCTTCCATGATGTGAATGAGGCTTGGGTGGTTCCAGATGTTGGGGAAACTGCTGCTGGATTTTGGGAATACCTACCACCAAATAATGCTTCCTTCCTAGGCTCGCTCAGAATTCTCCATCCGGGAAGTGAGTATTTGACTCAAAGTCCTTAAAACCCTCAGTAAGATGGTTTCTTCTTCCTCTTCTCTCTCTGGGCAAGTCAAGGGCAAGATCCATGACCCAGTTGGGGGGCCAGGTCTTTAGGAGGTTTGGCTGCAAAGTGGACCTGTTCCTCCACCCCCAGTAAAGTCTGAACACCTGCCCAGCCTTGAACCCAGGGCTGGGCTGCCTCCTGACCACCCTCACAACTGCAGCATTTCTATAACACAGCCCATAGTGGGAGATTTTTGCTGCTTCCCCCTTTCTTCCCTGAAGTAGACCTGGGATGCTTAACTTTAGGAGGGATGTAGGTTTCAGCCTGTGTTGCTGTTGGTCAGTTGCTCAGCTGTTTCCAGCTCTGTGTGACCCCATGGACTGCAGCACACGAGGCTTCCTTGTCCTTCACCATCTTCCGGAGCTTGCTCAAACTCATGTCCATTGAGTCAGTGATGCCATCCAACCATCTCTTCTTCTGTCATCCCCTTCTCCTCTTGGCTTCTCTCTTTCCCAGCATCAAGGTATTTTCCAAAGAGTCAGCTCTTCACATCAGGTGGCCGAAGTATAGGAACTTCAGCTTCAGCATCAATCCTTCCAATGAATATTCAGGGTTGATTTCCTTTAGGATTGACTGGTTCGATCTTACAATCCAAGAGACTCTCAAGAGTCTTCTCCAACACAAGTTTCAGCCTGTAAGTATCTTGTATCACCAGACGGGCTTATGTCCCTTCCTCCATCATTGATGAATACTCTTCCCATGAGAAACCTCAGAGGAGACACTGAGACCCTTCCTCATATGAAGCCCTGGCAGCTGCCATCCCATCCCAGTTAGATGCAGAAGAGTGGGGATGACATCCAGGAGATAGTGGGGGACAGAGAAGCCTGGCATGCTGCAGTCCATGGGGTCACAATGAGCTGGACGTGACTTAGCAACTGAACAGCACAGTGGGAATGAGACAGAAAGCAGAGCCCACAGCATCCAGCCTTCCCCAGCATCCCAGCAGTTCTGAGCCCTCGGGAAATCCTGGATCACCTTCGCAACAGCCTTCCCCCTGCCCCATCGCCCCTGCTGCCAGTTCCTTTGGGTCTTTGTTTCCTCTGTTGTGCGTCCAGCACCTCTGACTCCACCAGGCCTGGCTTGTGTATCAATAACTGCCTTCAAAATCGGTCCAAGTCTCTTACCTTCTCTGATTTCCGTCCTAGAGATGATATAAGGAAATACAACACTCTGAGCACTCCATCTCACCTAAGGCAAGAATGTCTTAGAGGATTTAGATACTGAGAAAAAAATATGTCCGAGACAGTTACTTCCAGAATTATGCACCAAAGGTTTTGAAAGTTCTCAGGGCTCAGCTTCAGGACCACAGATTTCAGCCTGCTGGCTCGTGCTTGAAAGCATGGCTACCTTACGAGACTGCCAAGTTGAGCACAGGCCAGCCTGCAACCAGACCCCAGGAAAAGGCACAATAGATTAAAATAACACTCTGATTCAGTCTTCTGTCCGTGATATTTCTTTGGGCATAAAAATGCCCACATTCACATGCATAACTTGCCTGGTGTTCCAGCGCCAGCTTGGACTGGCTCTCCAGTGTCCACTGTTAAATTTTCAGGAATTTGGCAAGCTGGTTGTTAAACACAATTATTATTAAATACTAAATTCTATAAATGTATGGTTAAATAAGTCATACTTTGAAAAAGTAACAGGTTCCCAGAATAATTCACTTTCTAATTGGTCCACTAGGTTTTCTTACACTCTATGCTCTTCTGGTTATGCCAATTTTATCCATACAGTGAAAATACATTGCTTTGCTGTATGGTGGCAGTATTTACACCACAGAAATTGGCAAACACTCTGGACCAGGAATTTTTCTTCTTGCAACAAATGGTTGTTAAGTAATTAGTAGCACAACACTGCCTACTCCTGTGACTCTACAGTGATTCACATGCAGTTTGTCTTTGGGAAGGACTGAGAACCCCTGTGCTTCCCTGGCGTTACTCATCAAATCTGTTGTCCATCCACATCCATTCACTCCTGTTTGTGGGAAGTGAGAGGCTCATCTTTTTATTTATCTTTTCCTTTCAAAAGATTCAGCCCTGTACAGCATTATCTCATGTAATGGACCTTGTCTCCATACTGCAATTATTAACATTGGGCAGAGGTTGTGTGTTTCTTGGCAGGGCTCACGTTCCCATGTATAAATCATGATAAAGGAGGTTCGCTCTGGAGGCTGGACTGATGTTTTCAATTTGGCCAGTGTAGAAACTGAGTTGGATTTAAACAAGGGCTTTTTTAAAAATCGAAGGCCAGTTGGAGAGACATGACAGAAATAACTTGGACACGTTCGCAAACTTTGCAGCCAGTGGAAATCAGCCCAGGGACAAAATGTACACCCTGCGCCAGAGAGGGTCCTCCCCGGCAGCCTGCTGGGCCAGCCAGGCCGAGCTGTGCACCTTTGACGGCCAGCGATGAGGGTGCTTCTTGCACTCGCGAGCGGGGAGCATGCAGTCCTGGTGTTGCGGTGGTGAGCCTGGGCCCATACATCCTGCAGGAGCCACTCCCGCAGATGAAAGCATTATCTCTGCAGTAAACCTCTCCAGTTTCTCGGATTGTGAAAAAAAAAAAAAAAAGAAAGAAAGAAAATTACAAAATAAAAAGAAAAATTTACATAGTCATTGGGTTTTCTCCAAGTAGTATACACATTACTTGTTGATACAAATATTCAGGCTTTATTTCATGGAAGGGTTAAAGAACTTCAAAGAAGTTATCTCTTCTAATAGATACCTATTTTAAAAGAACTGATGCTGAAGCTGAAGCTCCAATACTTTGGCCACCTGATGCAAAGAGCTGACTTGTTAGAAAAGACCCTGATGCTGGGGAAAATTGAGGGCAGGAGGAGAAGGGGACGACAGGATAAGATGGTGGGATGGCACTGTCGACTCAAAGGACATGAGTTTGAGCAAACTCTGGGAGATGGTGAAGGACAGGGAAGCCTGGCGTGCTGCAGTCCATGGAGGTCACAAAGAGTTGGCAAGACTGAGTGAGCAACAAATAGACACCAACATAACATTTTGCTTCTTTTAAGTACATGGAAGCTTTTTTTTAGATTATAAAGTCTTAGGTGACAAGGATTTGGGAGTTTGTTTTGAATATGCATAGAGGTTAGCAAAATTGCAGGAACATTGGTGCATGGAATTGCTATTTTATGATAAAAATCCAATTAGATAATCCATCAATCTTAACTTTTATTAGTTTGTAAATTTTCTGAAATTTGTGAATTTTCTCATATTATTAATAATTCCTAGTTTCAAAATTATTAAAAATAATTAAAAAGAAACAAGGTGATTTGAGGAATATGTGTAATTTCCTCTTTCAGAGGTTTTGTGTGGCCTGGACTGCACCCCTGCTCCTGTTTTAGGCAAACTTGCCATAACCCAGTGGACCCCCCATTCCCACCCTCAGCAATGACTCTGCTTCTACCTCCCTCCCACCCTTCCCTGCTCAGGTGGATCATAGCTGACTTAGATACTTCTCTATGTCTCCTTCTTGACAGTTTAGGGCTCATAAAATTAACAACAACAACAAAAAGTCAGATCCTGGCTGTTTTCTTACCCCTGGGGGAGGAGAGAACAGGGAGGATCCTTCCCACCAGCTCCAGCCTGATCTGATTAGAGACCCTCCTGCTCTCTGTCAACAGCCCCTGGTTTCCTGTAACTTGATCTCTTCGTCTCAGTTTTCCTTCATTTATCACTTTTAAATGAATATTTATTGAGGATTTATTAGATGCCAGGAAGAAGGAATAACATGCAGGAAGACACTTTGGGGGAACTCTATGAAATTTGACAGTCGCGAAGGGGGTCCTTTGGGAAGAGATTCCATATCCCAAAGTCAGGAAAGATAAGGATGGATGAGATAAGGATGAAGGAGGTGGGCAGGTTATCAGGCCTTCTTATTAATGCTGGAACATTTCTTGAGGAAAGGAGAGCTTCTAACCGATTTTAAATCAGAATGTATGTGTATGCACATATATACAAATGCATACTTAAGATTGGGCTTTCCTGGTGGTTTCCCTGGTGGCTCAGACAGTAAAGAATCTGCCTGCAATGAGGGAAACTGGGATTTGATCCCTGGGCCAGGAAGATTCCCCAGGAGAAGGGAATGGATACCCGCTCCAGTATTCATGCCTGGAGAATTCCATGGACATAGGAGCCTGGCAGGCTACAGTCCATGGGGTTGCAAAGAGTCAGACACAACTGAGCGACTTCACTTTAACTTTCATCCATATTTAGTTCTGGGCTGACCCAAATAGCCCTCTTCTCAATGGTTTTCGATAGACAAGTGTCAGTCTCTGCTGACACAGACATTGGAAGGACCAAGCGTCTTTTAATGTTACGGCTGCACTCCCCGTCTGCAGTGATTTTGGAGCCAAAAAGGATAAAGCCTATCACTGTTTCCATTGTTTCCCCATCTATTTGCCATGAAGTCATGGGACTGGATGCCATGATCTTAGTTTTCTGAATGTTGGGTTTTAAGCCAGCTTTTTCACTCTCCTCTTTCACTTTCATCAAGAGGCTCTTAGTTAAATAAGCAGGGTGACACTATACAGCCTTGATGTACTCCTTTTCCTATTTGGAACCAGTCTGTTCCAACTTAATTTAACTTATATGCAGAGTAAAGTGAAAGTGAAAGTGAAGTCACTCAGTCATGTCTGACTCTTTGCAACCCCATGGACCGTAGCCCACCAGGCTCCTCTGTCCATGGGATTTTTCAGGCAAGAATACTGGAGTGGGTTGCCATTTCCTTCTCCAGGGGATCTTCCTGACCCAGGGATCAAATCCAGGTCGCCCACATTGCAGCAGACTACATCCTGAGAAATGCTGGGCTGGAGGAAACACAAGCTGGAATCAAGATTGCTAGGAGAAATATCAATAACCTAAGATATACAGATGACACCACCCTTATGGCAGAAAGTGAAAAAGAACCAAAGATGGGGCAACAATGAGAGACTGCTGTTTTGGCTCCAAAATCACTGCAAATGGTGACTGCAGCCATGAAATTAAAAGATGCTTGTTCCTTGGAATAAAAGCTATGACCGTCCTAGACAGCATATTAAAAAGCAGAGACATTACTTTGCCAACAAAGGTCCATCTAGTCAAGGCTATGGTTTTTCCAGTAGTCATGTATGGAAGTGAGAGTTGGACTATAAAGAAAGCTGAGCACGAAGAATTGATGCTTTTGAACTGTGATGTTGGAGAAGACTCTTGAGAGTCTCTTGGACTGCAAGGAGATCCAACCAGTCAATCTTAAAGGAAATTAGTCCTGAAAATTCATTGAAAGTACTGATCCTGAAGCTGAAACTCCAATATTTTGGCCACCTGATGGGAAGAACTAACTCATTGGAAAAGACCCTGATGCTGGGAAAGATTGCAGGTGGGAGGAGATGGGTAAGACAGAGGATGAGAGGGTTGGATGGTATCACCAACTCAATGGACGTAGGTTTGGGTAAACCCCGGGAGTTGGTGATGGACAGGGTAGCCTCGCATGCTGCAGTCCACGGGGTCACAAAGAGTCAGACATGATTGAGTGACTGAACTGAGCTGAATCTGTGTTTGTGTACATGGGCATGTGAATAGCACTCCAGGTGGTAGAAACTATCCTTCAATATTATAAAAACTGCTGGGTTCAAGGTGTGACTTCCTTATCAGAACTGCAGGGTCTCTGCAGGCTTGGTCACATGACATCTTTAGGCCAGTGATGTGCGAGCATGAGCCACTCCCAGGCAGGCATGGTAGAACCAGGACTGTTTTGCAGTGATTTCCTTTTTTCACTCTGCCAGGAGACCAGCAGCCTCCCAGTCCTTCAGGCAGGGTCCTGTAGTGAAGACAATCTGAAGAATACCACAGTAGACCATAGTACTTGCTGTAAACAACTGATGTTTGGAGGGTTTTGTTTTCTAACTTTTCCCCTTGTGCCACTTAGCTTATCCTGACGGGCTAATGTGCTTAATTTTATGCTTGGTGTTTCCGGCAAGCCTACAGGGAATCATGATTTTTTTTAATCCATCCTGGGGGATTTGTCTCAAACCTATTTACTGCTAAAGGGGAAGATGATTCCTAGTATCTATAATGTTGACAACATTCCAGTCGCCTCGGGTCTAAGAGAACTGGACTCAGTGGTGCTTCTATTGGGTATTTAGTTGGTAAACATATAATTGTCAGGTGTCTACAGAAGGGACACACAGACTGTCTCGGTAAATAATGAAGAATAACAAAGGAGATCAGGAAACAGGAAACAAGTACCTTTTAAATTCTATCTGCATCCACTTGAGCTTATCAGGATCAGTTTTGTTTGAAAACATCAGTCTCATAAAGAATTATTTCTATTGAAGCAAAATCATTAAAACTTACACTAGCTGCTCTTGGTATGTTTCTTTTATTTCTGTGAACATTCTTTTTGACTTGACATTAAGACCATCCCCATGGAAAAGAAATGCAAAAAAGCAAAATGGCTGTCTGGGGAGGCCTTACAAATAGCTGTGAAAAGAAGAGAAGCGAAAAGCAAAGGAGAAAAGGAAAGATATAAACATCTGAATGCAGAGTTCCAAAGAATAGCAAGAAGAGATAAGAAAGCCTTCTTCAGTGATCAATGCAAAGAAATAGAGGAAAACAACAGAATGGGAAAGACTAGGGATCTCTTCAAGAAAATCAGAGATACCAAAGGAACATTTCATGCAAAGATGGGCACAATAAAGGACAGAGATGGTGTGGATCTAACAGAAGCAGAAGATATCAAGAAGAGGTGGCAAGAATACACAGAAGAACTGTACAAAAAAGAGCTTCAAGACCCAGATAATCATGATGATGTGATCACTGACCTAGAGCCAGACATCTTGGAATGTGAAGTCAAATGGGCCTTAGAAAGCATCACTACAAACAAAGCTAGTGGAGGTGATGGAATTCCAGTGGAGCTATTCCAAATCCTGAATGATGATGCTGTGAAAGTGCTACACTCAATATGCCAGCAAATTTGGAAAACTCAGCAGTGGCCACAAGATTGGAAAAGGTCAGTTTTCATCCCAATCCCAAAGAAAGGCAATGCCAAGGAGTGCTCAAACTACCGAACAATTGCACTCATCTCACACGCTAGTAAAGTAATGCTCAAAATTCTCCAAGCCAGGCTTCAACAATATGTGAACCGTGAACTTCCTGACGTTCAAGCTGGTTTTAGAAAAGGCAGAGGAACCAGAGATCAAATTGCCAACATCCGCTGGATCATGGAAAAAGCAAGAGAGTTCCAGAAAAACATCTATTTCTGCTTTATTGACTATGCCAAAGCCTTTGACTGTGTGGATCACAATAAACTATGGAAAATTCTGAAAGAGATGGGAATACCAGACCACCTGATCTGCCTCTTAAGAAATCTGTATGCAGGTCAGGAAGCAACAGTTAGAACTGGTCATGGAACAACAGACTGGTTCCAAATAGGAAAAGGAGTACGTCAAGGCTGTATACTGTCACCATGTTTATTTAACTTATATGCAGAGTACATCATGAGAAATGCTGGACTGGAAGAAACACAAGTTGGAATCAAGATTGCCGGGAGAAATATCAATAACCTCAGATATGCAGATGACACCACCCTTATGGCAGAAAGTGAAGAGGGGCTAAAAAGCCTCTTGATGAAAGTGAAAGTGGAGAGTGAAAAGGTTGGCTTAAAGCTCAACATTCAGAAAACGAAGATCATGGCATCTGGTCCCATCACTGCATGGGAAATAGATGGGGAAACAGTGGAAACAGTGTCAGACTTTGTTTTTCTGGGCTCCAAAATCACTGCAGATGGTGACTGCAGCCATGAAATTAAAAGACGCTTACTCCTTGGAAGGAAAGTTATGACCAACCTAGATAGCATATTCAAAAGCAGAGACATTACTTTGCCAACAAAGGTTCGCCTAGTCAAGGCTATGGTCTTTCCTGTGGTCATGTATGGATGTGAGAGCTGGACTGTGAAGAAGGCTGAGCGCCGAAGAATTGATGCTTTTGAACTGTGGTGTTGGAGAAGACTCTTGAGAGTCCCTTGGACTGCAAGAAGATCCAACCAGTCCATTCTGAAGGAGATCAATCCTGGAATTTCTTTAGAAGGAATGATGCTAAAGCTGAAACTCCAGTATTTTGGCCACCTCATGCGAAGAGTTGACTCATTGGAGAAGACTCTGATGCTGGGAGGGATTGAGGGCAGGAGGAGAAGGGGACGACAGAGGATGAGATGGCTGGATGGCATCACTGACTCGATGGATGCGAGTCTGAGTGACCTCCGGGAGCTGGTGATGGACAGGGAGGCCTGGCGTGCTGCGGTTCATGGGGTCGCAAAGAGTCGGACACGACTGAGCGACTGATCTGATCTGATCTGATCTGATTAATGCATCATCTTAAGTAGGGCAAAGGTCTAGCCCTTGCACCCCACACATTAACTGATGTTTCCCCTGGTTTTCACCAGAGCTCCTTTAACAAAGATTCAGAGGCTTCTCCCTACTTCTTCAGATATTTTTCTTATCTTTTAAATTAATGGAGTTGTGCTAGTAAAAAAAAAAAAAGTCATTATGCAGATCCAAATTGAGCTAAAAGACGAATTCCTTTCCCAGCCCCTCCCAAATCTACCTGCCTTTTCACAAATAACCCCTGGAAATACTTGGTGTGTGTCATTTACATCTTCATATCAAAATTCATAAGTGAATATTTTACACATTCACATTTGCTCTTATTAAATATTGTTCATAGTGTTCCGCAGCATCTGTATCTCCCCTTCAGTGTAGCTTTTACTTTTCACAGTGCTATTTTATGCGTTGGTTTTTTATGCTTGCATAGTATTCCATAGAATGGGTGTACCACTGGTCATCTCACCATCATCCAACTCTTAAGCTGACTCCAGTTGTGGGGCTATACAGACAAGTCTACAGTGATACCTTGTGCTTTTAGATTTACATAATTGTGCTAATATTTCTAGAAGTCTCTACAAGAGACTTTCTGTCAAGGATATTCACACTGTTAATTTTGATCCTGCTACATTGCCTTCCAAAATTGCTCCAATGACGTCTGCTCCCTAAATCACACAGAACGTCTGAGTGTGCCTGCTGCTCCCTCCCATTGCCCACACTTGATATGATAGTAATATGAATGGACACGATGGAGAATCTCTTTTCTGTTGCAATTTGCAGTATACTCCCTACTGCTTTTCTTTTCTTTTCTTTTTTTTTCTGTAAGTTGCTAAGATTTTTTAAGGCATACAGCTTGATGATTTCATATGTGTGTTCACTGTGAAATGATTGCCATAATCAAGTTAACACATCCATCAGTTCACTAAGTTACTTGATTGGGAGTCATGGGAGGTAAGAACATTTAAGGTCTCCTCTCTTAGGAAATTTCAAGTATGTAATGCAGTATTACTATATGTACCATGCTATATCCATCAGAATCCCAAAACTTTTTCATCTTCTAGTTGAGTTTGTATTCTCTGACCAACATTTCCCAATCTCCCCCAATCCCTGGCGACCGCTGCTCCACTCTGGTTTCTGTAATATATTCTACTATTGAATTAAGAAGGGTCTCACATGTTTTCAGGTATTTGTACATGTTTTGCACTTGGATATAATCCTGCTTTCTTTTCCTTTCCTTTTTTTTTTTTCCTTATCTTTTTTTTTCTTTTAATCTTTGGTCAAATTTATTGCAATCTTTCCCCTTATTTTTCAACCTTTTAATCTTTTACTTTTTCAAGGTCATGTTATTTTGTGTGTCTTTCTTTTTATAGCACATTGTGATTCTTTTCTTTTTCTCTAATCTGCTCTTTGTCCTTTAATGTGCAAAATCAATGCATGTGCGTATATTGTGTTAATTGATGTATTTGATTTCTTTACTGTTTGTTGTCGTCCACGCTTTGGTTGGATGAATTATGTTTTCTTTTTTTCCTACTTATTTGCTCTAACACTTTGGAATTTATATATATGACTTATATTCTTCTAATATTATACTTAAGTATGTTTTATATCAACGTTGACAATTCTTAACCATAATTTTACCCTTCCTCGAAATAAGGCAAAGCTTTGCCCGCCTGTCTTTTCCCCTATATCCTAAATTTAAATGAAAGCACTTATATTTTTTTTCAAAATTATCCTTATTCTTCTTTCTTAGTAATTAATTATTAATAAATGCATGAAAAATGTTCAGTCATATTACCCAAAGTATACTGAAATAGGCTGTAAAATGCTTCACAGTAGTTTTGCTAATTTTGTTGTTGTGATTGTTCAGTCCCTGCATTGCGTCTAACTCCTTGCGACTCCAGGGACTGCAGCGTGCCAAGCTCCTCTATCCCCCACTATCTCCCAGAGCTTGCTCACATTCATCTCTGCTGAGTCAGTGACACCATCCAACCATCTCATCCCCTGATGCTCCCTCATCACTGCTTCCTTTATCTCATGTATTTGTTTTATAAAATTCATATTTTTATTTGGCTGGGGTACAGCCTTGAGAGTCCTTAAAAGAGAGTGGTGTTTTCAAGGGTTGCAAGAATAAAAATGCATTTTTTTTGTCTTTGATTTTAATTTGAATAATAATCTAAATAGGCAGAGAATTCTTAGTTCAAAGCATCTTTTTGAAAACATTGCTCCACCAATTTCTTTGTCTCCCATGATGCAAGCTAGAATTTTAACACCAGTCTTATTTAATTCTTGTGTTGATAACTTTTGTCTATTTTCTCTTTCTTGGTTAGCTTTTAGTATTTTCTCATTTTCCTTGTGTATCAGTTAGGGTTCTGTTAGAAAACCAGGTTACTTTCTAAGTATTTCAAGTGGGAAGGAATTTAATGAAGAAGACTGAAGTCTCTCAAATCCACAGAGAGAGAGAAGACCAGCAGGACTGCCAATGCTTCAGGCATTCAGATACGACAGCAATTGCAGACTTGCTTCACAATGACCATAACTCCCCCAGGCATCTATATGTCTGTTTCCAGAAGCCCCCAGCACTGTCTGCCAGAACCCACACTCCAGTCCTTTGCTGCTGCTGGGAAAGACCTTGATGGTGACAAATCTTGAAGGGAGGAGGAGAAGAAGGTGGCAGAGAATGAGATGGTTAGATAGCATCACCGACTCAATGGACATGAGTTTGAGCAAACTCTGGGAGAGAGTGATCAGGGAAGTCTGGCACGTTGGACTCCACGGGGTCACAAAGTGTTGAACATGACTTAGCAACCAAGTAACAACCACAATCCCAAAGCATCCATATGTCTGTTTCCAGAAGTCCCCAAGTGCTGTCTGCCAGAACCCACATTCCAGCCCATTGCTGCTACTGGAGATAATTTCTGTTTCTCATCAGCACCCTCAAACTAGAGTCTCTGGCATTAAACTGAAATCTGCTGACCAGGGAGTCTCCTAAGCATAAATCAAAGAATTTTAGCTCCCTCAGGGCAGGACAGAGCTGAGAGGAACCAGACTGATACCAGGTGTCAAGGAATAATATCTGGCACACCTTAAAATTCACACTTCTGCCAATGCAGGTGATGCCAAAGACGAGGTTCGATAGCTTGAAGGAGGGCATGGTGACCCACTCCAGTATTCCTACCTGGAGAATCCTATGGGCAGAGGAGTCTGGTGGGCTATAGCCCATAGGGTCACAAAAGTCGGACACAACTGAAGTGATTTAGCACTCACTCAGTGTGTGGGACAGAACTGAGAAGAACCAATCTGACACTAGGAGTCTTGGAATAATATCTGGCACATCCTACAATTCTAAAAGTTCACTAAGGCATCTAGGTGGGGTGTATTTTATAACAGGATCTAAGAAACTCTTCACTTCTAGAAATTTTCTCTTAATGTTTGCTCATTTTCCTTCCATTCTTTTTTTCTGGCTTAACCCTGGTTAGACAGATGCTGGGCTTCTAGAGCTGGATACATACTTCATAGCATTTGACTTTCCCCTTGTATCCTCCCCCAACTTTTCATCCTACTACAGTGCAGTATGATAAAATCCCTTGACGAGGTTTTCCATCTCATGATTTTATCTCCAGCCATGTCTGTTCTATTATTTAGCTAGACTGTTGATGTTTTCTTTTTTGTCTTTCGTATTGGTCTACATTGGTAATACCATATTTTATTTCTAAAATTCCAATTTTTCTTTTGAATTATTATGTTTTTAATTTTTGTGGGTGTACGTTGTCTGAAATAAGAATAATGAGGACCCTCAGAGGACAATATTTACATCTCTCTGTTTTTTATGTTAATTTTGTGTCCTTGGAATTTTTATGGAGTGTTAGTACAGTGCCTCAATTTAATATTTGGAATCCTGTTTATTTTGTGTTTGAAACTGTGTTTATTTCTGTAGATAGAAGTCTAAATTGGTTGGTATTAGAGGTTAGCACGCAATCCCTCAGTCCAGATGAAAATCCCAGCATAGTCAGGGTAGGTTTTGATTACATCAGCCCTGGTTCCTGTGTTGATGCAAGGAAAGCATACCTTTATTTAGGATGTGAAGGTAGCTCACACTACGGGCCTGGGAGCTTTGCATCCTTGTTACCTAGTATCAGTTGCTTACAGCAATCTCACCCTTCTTCAGTTCCCAGTCCTTCTCCACTTTGGAGGTGTCCAAGAGCAGGTGAGCATATAACACCACTTCCATGGCTCTCCTCTATGGAGAGAAGACAGCGATGGGACCAAGAAATTATTGCTCTCCTGAATTTAAAAACTAAGATCTTGGCATCTGGTCCCATTACTTCACTACAAATAGATGGGGTAACAATGGGAACTGGAAAATGGAGCTTCTATTGAGAGTCAACAATATGTCTGATCACTTACTAATCATTTTCAAGTGGAATATAATTTAATAAACCCCACGTGCTCACAAGACAGACACTATTGTGCCCATTGTACTGATAAGGAAATTGAGGTTTAGCTGGTAGCAGAGTTGAAATTGACATGAAAGACCTCTCAACACCAATCACTCTGTCCTTGTGGCTAGACTCATTAAATAACTAATATGAGGGAATGACAACCTTTGGACCAACATTTTGCTCAGAGAAGTTGATTTTTATTAATTATAATTATTGATACTGTCTTTCACAGAGCTTCTGCTGCCTCCAGGACCCAGAGGAGGCTGAACTGATTACACGTGTTGAGTTCTTCTTCTCAATTAAATCATGTTGTTGCTGTTCAGTCATGTCCAACCCTTTGCAACCCCATGCACTGCAGCAAGCCAGACTCCTCTGTCTTCCACTATCTCCTGGAGTTTGCTCAAACTCACGTCCACTGAGTCAGTGATGCCATCCAACCATTTCATCCTCTGGTGCCCTCTTCTCCTTTTGCCTTCAATCTTTCCCAGCATCAGTCTTTTCCAATGAGTCAGCCCTTCATATCAGGTGGCCAAAGTATTGAAGCTTTAGCCTCAGCACAAGTACTTCCAAAGAATATTCAGAGTTGATCTTTCTTTCTAACGAATGGCCCAATACTTGGTGGGTAGGAAGTGATCTAGTGAAAAACATGCTATAATTAACCACAAAGATCAGATTGAATTGATGTAAATGTACTTTTGCCTGTTTCTTCTTAGCTGAGCAGGGAGTTCTGCCATTGTCTTTCAGCAAATACGAATGAGTTCTTGAGACAATGCTGACTTTATTAACACTGTTCTTGTTGCTTTCATTAAAAATGGCCCAGGATTCTCCAGTGGTGAGACAACAATCTTGGGAAAGGAGAAGTTTCACAGGTTCAAGCACTTGCTAGGAGCACCATAGGGATTTCACCTGGTGCTTGCACAGTCCGAAGAGAATCCGCAAGAGGCTGCCCCCAAACTCACATTTCCCAAGGTCCCAACACAGCTGGAGGCAGTGGGTGTAGCCATCATTCTCCAGTGCAACCCAAGGGCTGCTGTGGGATTGTTCAGTTCAGTTGCTCAGTCATGTCCGACTCTTTGTGACTCCATGGACTGCAGCACGCCAGGCTTCCCTGTCCATCACTAACTCCTGGAGCTTGCTCAAACTCAGGTCCATCGGGTCAGTGATGCTGAAGGGTGGGGCCAGAGTTTAACCAAAATAATTAAAATTCAGTTTTATTATAAAATAGAAAACAGATCAAAAGATAGGGGACAGGAAAAAAGGCCAAAATATATTAGTGATGATAACCGTAACTGATTCATTTTATTTTAAAAGATTTGCAGCTGAGCAAACCCACATTACACACAGTACAGCTTTGCATATGCATGCATGCTAAATCAAATGACACAGACATCTGTAAAGAATCAAACAATCAAATGTTAACAAAAAGAAAAGTAAATGCAGCACTAGTCTTAACTGAGAAAGTATAATTCAAAGCAAAAGATTTAAATACGGCAAATGAGTATATATTTGACAGTCATAACAACTTAAACAGCCTGAGAAGGAAAAACTGTCATCATCCTATAATCAGTAAATATTAATAGTGAAATCAAATTGTATTGAGAAAATAATTATAAATAAAAATGAATTTATGAAACCATAGTCAGAGAGGGAAGCATTCATCTAATTTCTCCAGCATTGGAAAAACAAGTAGACAACAAATGTGAACCTATAGAGGATTTAATTAAGAAAATTAACAAGTTTAATCACACACAAACACCTATACAGGCCATACACAAAGTCCCAGAAGAAAACCTAAATAAACTTTAATAGATTTCAAAGGACAGAAACCTTATAAGCAAATATTTGTTAGAAATATCAATAAATAGCATAATAATAGTAAAAGACTCAAGTCACTTGAAAGTTTTTAAAATAAGTTTTTCTACATATTTCAGATCTAAGAGGTATAACTGTTGCAAAGAGAAGACAAACATGTATTTGCCAAAAAAATTAAGTTAACTTAGAAAACCCAAAAGAATCAAGTGGGAAACAGAATAAAATTTTAGGAATGTGCAAAGCAAATATACAAGCACTAAAAGCCTTGTAAACATAGCAACAACCAGTTAGAATATACTTAGGAGTTTATATCCCTCTCATATTAGAAAGTAAAGCCAGAAAAAAAAAGGAGCAACTTAAGATTACATCTGTAAGGAATACATTGATACCAAAAGAAGAAAATGTTATAACATTTCTAGAATGACATAAATAAATGGAAATATTTGCTTCTTGTTGTGAAGATTATACCTATTACTATTACAGGTGCCAAGGTGCAATCCTTATTAGAATTTCAGTGGAGTGTTATTTAGGCTGAAAACAATTATTCTAAAAATCATTCAGAAGACTAAATGATGAAAAGCTGCATCAAGAGACCCACTACCCCCATTTCTTTTGCAAATGGTACTGAAATTTCTCACCAATGCACCTGGCAGGACAGAAAAGTTGAAAGATTCTCTGGAAAGGAAGAAAGAAAACTATCATTTTTGAAAATAATAAATATTAAACAATAAATGATTGTGTATATCAATCACCCAAAAGGATTTTTAGATTAAATAATAAGTTAATAAGTGACCCTTAAACTTTTTCTAGGAAGAGAGGTAATACACAAAGTCATTATATATAGTTGTACAGTCCCATTCAGCAAAATTTTAAAGTTATCATTGGCAGGGTTATTTTAAAATTTGAGTACATAGAAATGTGAAAAGCCAACTCATTGGAAAAGACCCTGATGCTAGGAAAGATTGAGGGCAGGAGGAGAAGGGAGCAACAGAGGATGAAATGGTTGGATGATATCACTGAATCAATGGACATGAATTTGAGCAAACTCCAGGAGATAGTGAGGGACTGGGAAGCCTGGCGTGCTGCAGTCCACGGGGTAGCAAAGAGTCAGACACGACTTAGCCACTGAACAACAGTGTGGAAATACTACACTTAACGTGGGAAAGACTTACAAAAGACATTTTTAAACTTACTAAACTAGGTTACAGGTGAGGTGAATACTGTAGACTTACTCTTTGGACAACCAGGCTAACAGGCCAACCGGAAACACAGGTTTTGTGAACTGGATGATACATTAGCATCACATCAGTGGATTCTGAGTGGGAGTCCAGTGATTCCACAGAGGCTGCCTTTGGGGACTGATTGGAAAGCTGATTTATTATTCATACAGAAATTTAAAGTGTTCATCTTACAAAAGAAGAACAAATGGGAAGATTTACTTTCCCTGAAATTGGTTGGTTATTAATACAGAGTATATATGAGGGGCTTCCCTGTAGCTCGGATGATGAAGAATCTACCTGCAATGCAGGATACCCAGGTTCAATTCTTGGGTTCAGAAGATCTCCCGGAGAAAGAAATGACAACCCACTCCAGTATTCTTGCCTGGAGAATTCCATGGACAGAGGAGCCTGGCGGGCTGCAGTCCGTGGGGTCTTAAAGAGTCAGATACAACTAAGCAAATAACACCACCGCTACTATACATACATGGCGACCGCCTGCTGACCAAAGTGCAATTGCAAAGCCATGGGGGAACTTTCAAAAACAACGCTGAGAAAACTGGGTATCTGTACTGAAAACAATTGACTGGATCACCAACTCACCCTATAACAAAACTGTATTCCAAAGGATTACAAACTTAAATGTGAAAGATCAAAGAACTTGTTTTGGTTTTGGTTGTCCTGGGTATTCGTTGCTACGAGCAGAATTTCTCCAGCTGCAGTGAGCCAGGACAGCTCTTCGTTGCAGGGCTCGGGCTTTCACTGCAGTGGCTTCTCTCTCGTGGAGCACAGGCTCTCGGGGCCCTGGGCTCAGGAGTTGTGGTGGTCGGGCTTAGCTGCTCTGTGGCATGTGGGATCTTCCCAGACCAGTCCTCTGCACTGGTAGGTGGACTCCTATCCACCGCAGCACCAGGGAAGTTCAAAAGTGCACAAATGTTGATTAAAAAGCAGTGCACACTCAGAACAGTGGCTCAGATGTTAAAGCGTCTGTCTGCAATGCGGGAGACCTGGGTTCGATCCCTGGGTCGGGAAGATTCCCTGGAGAAGGAAATGGCACCCCACTCCAGTACTCTTGCCTGGAAAATTTCATGGACAGAGGAGAATGGTAGGCTACAGCCCATGGGGTTGCAAAGAGTCGGACACGACTGAGCGACTTCACTTTCTTTTTTTACAAAATATAAATACCAATGGATAGTGGCTATTAAAAGGTTCAGCCTTGTAAGTAATCAAATAAAGATAGAGAAAGAAAAATGCATGGCAGGAATTTTAAAATATTAATACTTATTTGTAAATACTGGCCAGGGGAGAGTTGGGTAGAATTGTCATCATGCTGATGATACGTCCATCAGGGAAAGCGATTTGCTGATGAGCATAGAGAAATATACCACAGTATGTTATTCCTGCCTGGAGAATCCCATGGACAGAGGAGCCTATGGCTACAGTCCACGGGGTGGCAAAGAGTCAGAAGCGACTGAAGTGACTTAGCACACATGCCTGAGCACAGAGAAACAGAGATATATATCTCCTCTTTTCCAGAATCATTCTCCTCCAGGAAGTCTCTTCCAAGGAAATAATAAGAAATGTGGACAAACATTAATGCATAAACGTGTTGCCGGCTGTCTTATTTCTGATGGAATACTGGGCTGACACTGGGGGAATAAACTTGGCTTCACCCCCAGGGTCCACTCTGCCGCCCCTGGGGTCCTCTTCATAAAGGGATTTTAATGCCTTGGGAAAACTCATGGGTAATATGAACAAAGGCAGATCCAGGTTTGGGAGACCCTGAGGGCCCTGGACTTAATCTTCTTTTTCTTCATTGAAATCCATCTATGAATATTAAATTATGAAGCTTTTTTTTTTTTTAAAAAAAGCAATATGAAAAAATGTGCAATGAAAAAGAACTAAGCTAAGTGCAAAATATTAACTTTGGGTGTAAAATCATGGTGGAAATAGATTCTCTTCTATTTATGACCCATTATTTAAAACAAAAAACACATATTAAGTAAGGAAACAAAATGGGGAAGGAGAGGGAAATGGGAAATTCCAGGCAGAAAAGACAGAGCGAGCAGAGGTGTGGGGACGCAGGCTTGTTCCCAGAGAAGAAGTATTGGGGTCTTGGTGGCATCTGAAAGCCCCAGGGCTGGCTGGGAAGGCAGGGTGGGGCCAGGCTCGGTTTTCCACCACCCACAGGAAATGTGTGGCGCTAGTGGTAAAGAACCTGCCTGCCAATGCAGGAGACACAAGAGACGTGGGTTCAATCCCTGGGTCAGAAAGATCATCTGGAGGAAGGCATGGCAACTCACTCCAGTACTCTTGCCTGGAGAATCCCCTGGACAGAGGAGCCTGGCGGGCTACAGTCCATAGGATTACAAAGAGTCGGACACGCCTGAAGTGACTTAGCCCACGCACAAGAAATGCAGATGCAGGACTGTTGAAATGTGCAAACAATCCACCTCCCCAACTCAGTGGCTGTGCCGCGTGCCTTCCATCACTAGAGATGTGGCACTCATTTAACGTAACAACTTGGCAGACAGCTGGCGCAGTAAGGGCTTTGTCATCAGTATCACCTTACAAGATGCTAGTTTGTCAGAATTCCCAGCTCCAAGTCTTCGTTGAATGCTAGAACATTTTTTAGCCTGATAACTCAATAGAATGGATAGCCCCCAGGGTAAGCAAGTTTCGACAAGAGTGAGAGAGGAAAAGTTCCAGATCATGTAGGATCTCCCCTCGATTCTGGGTGGGATTCCACCTGGGGAAGGGATGCTGAGCAGAGTGGGAGGAGGGCACAAGGATCCCAGATTCTGGGGCAGAGAGATCCCTCAAGATGACGTGCAGAACTCCCACCACGATCTGGTAGGAACTCATGAGCATCACCTGTGTCCACATGCCCTGGTCCTCACAAGGACCCATGGAAAGTCCCTCCTGTAGGAGAAAGGAGGATGAAAAGAAGCACATCAAACCGTCCCACAGGCAGAGGAGCCGAGGCCCCATCCACGGCGAGGCGACATGAATATTCCAATGTGCTATGTGACAGAGTTACTAATTCAGAGATCAGATTATGCAAAGGTTTGTGCCAGCTACCTTACATGTATAGGGAGGAGGTGAGGAGGAAAGAGGTTTCTCAGCAGAGGTACCTCTTGCTTGTGGAATGACGGAGGCTGCTCTTCTCTTACCTGTAAAACTAAGGGCTCATTAGATTTTCTGTAAGGTTTCCCCAATTCTAAAATTTTAAAAATTAACAAAGAAACATTGGCAGGTATGCATTACCTGCCTTTCTGGGTCAGTTTGGGGAACTTGAGACGCCTACAGGAGGTTTAGGGAATTAGAGGCGGATGCAGAGGGCAAACCATTTCCCGAGAAATAAATCTTTTCTCCTCATCACTTACCCCAAAGAAATCTAATTATTTTTACTCCACCATAATCTTTACTATTCAAAAGGTAAAATAGAAAAAAAGAATTAATTTTATTAGCAAAATTTACTAGAGTAATACGACTGAGAACGCCACATAAAAGGTTAGCATTAAATATTAAATATATATTAATAAAATACTAGATTATTAAAGCCTAATCTTTAATATAATACATTAATTGGGGGAATTGTGTCAGTTTAATCATAAAAGAGAAAATTGAAGGCAATAGTGACCTTTACAAAACAGGGTAACGACAACCACGGGCTTGAGACTCAGCTCAGTAGGAATCAAGGATGGGTCTCCCCCAGCCAGGTCACAGCAGCTACAGAAGGCACAGACCAGGGGTTTGTGACAAGACCTGTGGGGAGTCAGAAAGGGTGATGAAGCCCCAGGACAGCAAGGATGGGGACCCTTCCCACCTGACTGGGCACTGGACTCCAGGAAACGTAGCCACTTCCTGGCCTGCAGTGGGGGTGCAGGGAGTCACCACGTTGACCCCTCCCTTCCAGAGCTCTTGCCGGCCCCCTGTTGGCCACACCACCTGGAAGCTTGCAGGATGCAGGGCGAGGATGCCAGGCTCCAAGAGCGCAGAGCAGGGTGGGAGGGGCAGAAGGGAGCCTGCCTGCTTGGGGTCGCGTCTGCCTCCCCTGCAGCCCCTACACCTGCTCCCCCAGTGACGACGAGCTGAACATTTTCACTTTTTCCATGGCTGCACGCAATGGCAGGCTCAGAGCTAGAGGCAGCTGGAAGGAGTGTAGTGGGCTCGTGAACTCCTGGCGCTGGGTCCAGAGGACCCAGGGCCAGTCTCCCAGAACAGGGTCACGGCAAGATTGCTGGCTTCCCTGATGGCCGCCAACCTGCCCGAGCCGCCCTGTGCTCCCATGGAAACCACGGAGGGCGTGGCTCTGGGCTGCGCAGAGGGAGAAGGGCAACATCCCGGCCTGGGGCTGTCAGTGCCTCCAGCATCTGCGGCCCCGGGCCAAGCCCTTCCTGTGGGGTCTGTGATCTGCTCCTCTGTTGTTTACAAGATGAATGCGCATAGCACCGCATCCTCATAGACATGGACACATACCTGCTCACACATGCACGCGCACACATGCATGGGGTCTGAGTCTTCGGTATAGTTAGATCTCAGCGATTCTCAACTGGGTGATGTGGGGAGACACGTTTGATTGTCCTGAGTCGTGTGATGCTCCTGGCGTCTAACGGGACAAGGCCAGGATGCTGCTAAATTTTCTGCATGGCACAGAACGGCCCTACCACACAGAAACATTCCCACCCTCAATGTCCACAGTTTCAAGGCTGAGAAACCCTGGCTTCTTGATGGAAATATTTCTGATTTACACTTTTCTCAAAACTGGAGTGATATATTCCTACAATTAAAATTTCGCATTCATGATTTAGCAAGTATATCTGTCTGCTAGAGCTGCCATTACAAAATATCACACGCTGAGTGGCTTTAACAGCAGAATTTACTTTCTCACAGTTCCAGAGGCGGGAAGTCCACGATCAAGGCAGGCAGGACGTTCTTCTCCTGGGTCCTCTCTCCTTGACTTGCTGGTGGCCACTGCGTCCTCACAGGGCCCTCTGTCTCTGTACCCACATCCCTGGGATCTCTTCCTCTTCTTACAAGCACACTAGTCATCTTGAATCGGAGCTTCCTCTGGCCTCATTTTCCCTACATTACTTCTTTAAAGGCCCATTCATTCTATAATCATGCTCTCAAGTACTGGGGATTAGGGCTTCAATATATGAGTTTTGGGGACTATGTGGGTGGCACAATTCAGTTCCCACCAGCAGCCTTGGAAGAATTTGTAAGAAGAGATGAAACTCAGCAGGGTGAGAAGGGCTCTGAGCGGAGAGCTAACTCAGGCAACGTCAGTGGCAGGAACAGGCAGATGGACAGAAGGGTAGATGGACAGATGGCTGCTGTGCCCAGTAATGTGCCAAGCAGAGGGAGGCCTACAAACCCTTGTCCACCAGGGACTAACATCCCGCAACATCTCCTCTGCCTTGAAAACAGAGCCATGGTCAGATCCTCTCCGTGTGCATTTGTGTGCACGTGTCTCCTTTTCAGGAGACCCCTCGGGATGAAAAGCAGAAACATCTACTTTCCAAGGTTGACTGTTTCACAGAAGGACTCATCATGAACTGTTCACCCCCTCACCTCTCTAACCCACTGGAAACACAACCCCCAGTTTATGGCATTTGTTTCTTCCCCGGAAACAGGCCCTTCGCAGAAATGGAGACTCACTTCTGCTGGGTTTTGTAGTTAATGTAAAACTGAATTAATTGAATTAAAGTCATTAGAATCAAGAAAAGAACTTATCTGGGAATTCAAAATGTATTCAGTGTAAGAACATGCCATGATTTTAAAAGGTACCATTTTAAAAGATGCATTTAAAATATGCTTATTTTTTTAAGACACATTAAAATGGATAAGGGCTGAACAAAAATTTTAGATGCATCCTTAGTAATATCATGGATTTAATAGCAAAATAAAGAATCGCATACCTTGAAGGCAGTATCACTCACAAACATTGTGTTACAGGCCAAATATCACAGAAAGTTCTTAACACAATCGCTCTTGGTACACAAAACCAATAATATATGTCTTAATGCTGCCAGCCCAACATTTATGGCAGATGTAAAAAACTGTATTTAAATTAGAAATGCTAAAATTAATATTTATTGACTCCGTGTTTCATTATCATTAGAAATTAGTTTGTTCTTGGGTAAACAGTTTATAGCAAGATATAAATATGTTCCATTGACCTATTAACTAGCCCAATATATTATGGGGTTATTGACAGCAGCAGTAAAATTTACTAACAGCTATTAAACCTTTTAACATACTTGATATGCCTCTGTCCCTATAATACCCAGGAATTAGGTGTGGGTTTTTCTTTTTTTAGGATAATCTGCTGCTGATATTAAATTCCTCCAAGATTTTAATATATTGTCTCAGTTTATGGGTCATAAAATAACCCTGGAGCTTACAAAAATTTACATGACAATATTATTTTTTTTAAAAAAAGGGCATGTAAATTTTAGTACAGTAAGAATGATGATATAAACCACCGGAACACATAAAAAAAGTTCCCCAAACTGTATTAAAGGAATATTTAGGGTCTTAGTTAAACACATAGAACCAACAGACTGTGTGGGCCAGTCTGCTCGGGGAACTTAGGACAGTCACTGGGACACAGTTCCGCTCAGACCAATCCACAAGAGGAACAAGTGGCCAGGTACACACAGGGGCTTCGTGTGCCATTAGACACCTTTCTGTGTGGCCCAGCTGTCCAGCAGAGATGCTGTACAGCAGACTGTTCTTCCCCATATCAGAGCCCATCTGAAGCAAGGGAGAACTGGCCTACGGCGGGCTGAACAGAGGTCCTTCTGCAAAGGGTCCCCTCCAGACACAATCGTCCAGCCAGCTGCCAGGCAGGGAACCGCAGGACACGTAGGTCTCCTTGGGGCCCTTGGTTCATCATGCCCCCAGGCAGCCCTGGGCAGAGACATTTTCCCCAGGACTCTGGGGAAAACCTCCATCTAGTTCACTTACCACTGCTGCCCCTGCAAAGCCAATTCAAGGAGAGCTTATTGACAGAGGGTCTGATTACAGGGATATGGGAGGTGGGGGGGGGAGCTGGAAACTATGGGGGATACTGTGAGGACTCCCCACAATAGAGCCATTACTACCTTGATGCCCAAATGAAAGAGGAGGGGGAACAGTGGCCAGATGTGGGAAGCAGGGAGATAGATCAGGTCAGACCCTAACTTGACAGAACAGGGAGGTCCCGTCGGGGGACACAGACAGCCTGAGGCACCTCCCAGGGAGAGCAACCACCCTGATTCTTCTGTCCAACCACCCTCTGATCTCCTGTCCGGAGTCCTGGTTGGCTGAATCCATGGAGCAGAGCCCACAGCAACAGTCCCAGGATGAGAACAAGAGTGAGAAGGATGAAGGGAGGACCCCAAACATTAGCTGTAGCCACTGTTAGTTCTTTCTACCCCTTCTCTCCCAAATCATGTCAGCCACTTGGAGATGGAAAACGAAGTAGGGGGAAAAAGGAAAAGAACAAAGTGGGAAAAGGCAATGCTGACAAGGAAAGGAGGAGAAATAACATGTTGTGGTAAGAAACTATATAGATTCTGTACTTTAACACCAGATTTGAAATGGAGCTTCAGAGGAGCCATTGCAAAAATGAAGCACAATAATTTCTATACCCTTTCCTTTAAAAAGAGTCAGAGCAGCTTTCTCTTTCTGGTGAAGTGCTCTTTAAAGAAGCACTCAGCAAAACACGTCACTGATGTCAGTAGCAACTGGTGGCAGTGAATTCAAAATGGTACGATCTTCACCGTGGCACAAACTGGGTGAATAAAGGCTGGGGCAGGGGGGAGCATTGCACTGAGACATAGCTCAGTGAAATAAAAATAGACATTTCCTTTGGCTCCTGGAGCCTTAAGCCGAATCCACCAAGGATAAGCCAGCAACCGTGTTATTCTTATTAGATAGCATCTAATTCTTATTGGGTTTGGCTGGGAGGTCATATTAGTCAGTGTTCTCCAGAGAAACAGAGCCAATAAAACGTGTATATAAAGAGAAAGAGATTTATGATAAAGGGTTGGGTTACACAATTGTAGAGACTGGCAAGACCCAATTTACAGTGTGAGCTGTCAAACTAGAGGCCCAAGAGAGCCTCTGGTGCAGGTTCAATCTGAAGGCAGTCTGCCGGAGAATTCCCTCCCGCTCAGGAAAGTCCATCTTTTTGTTCCATTCAGGCCTTCAACTGGTTGGACACAGCCCACCAATGAGGGAGGGCAATCTGCTTTACTCAAAGTTCTTTGAATTGCATGCTAATCTCATCCAAAAACAGCCTCTGAGTTGACATGCACAGTCAACCTTACAGAGGTAGAGCAGAGGTTTTGAGGATATGCCCTGCTGACACTCTGTTGGGTTGCTCTTCTGTACTGCTCTGAGAATTCACATAGATCTGTATATTCTGAAACCAGAAGAAATGGTGGGACAGGAAGACTAAGATGAAGACTAAATAACATAATGCTACTGCCAATACTTTTCACCCAGACCTGGCCTAAGTCTCCCCTAACTCTGGTCGCCGCTACACTGTGTTCCAGGGACTGAATTCCATGTGGCCACTGCTTACACAAATGCACTGGAGACTTAGTCTCATGAAAATCTTCCCTCAACCTTTAAGTCATAGCAACGTGACCAGAGAAGCAGAAGGTCAAATAATATTCCAGAAGAATGATCAGTGTTGTCACTAACTCAGAAGATTCACAAAGCAGACATATCATAAACAGTCATAAAGTTAGCAGCATCAATGGATGAATGTCTGGTATTGCCCACTTTACTCACTCAATCACCGATTTGATTTCAAGCTTGTAGCTTATCAGAAGTACTTTCTTGAAACCATTAAAATACTATCATTATAGTATTGCTACAGCCTGATGGAGACCATGGAACAAGGTGATTTTCACTGAAGTCGGTCTTGAATACTCCTGGAGACTGGTCGGCTGAGAATTGGATTCATTTTTCTCTGTTCTGGAAGGATCAGAGGACACAGAACAGATGCATCTTGGGTATAGGTAGGTGAAATTCACAGGGCACCAAGTCAGTCAACGTGTTGATACTTTCTCGGTGAAGGTTGGTTATGGAGAGTTGATCATAACCACTTAGGTCAAGAGATAATGAATGCCAAACGTCATTGCTCTTTGCCTATTTTTGTGGTGGCTCCTTTTTGTTCCCCAAACCAGGACTTGGCCAAAGAGGGCCAACAAGTCCCTCCACACAGGGGCACAGGCTGGCATCCTGTAATACTCGGTTTGTAGAGAATGAAAGCAGCTTTGGTTTCCTTTTGCATGCGCACCCAGTTGCCGACGTGACTCTCTGGTTTCCTTGCTCGGCTTTGAAATAGAGTAAACTCACAAAAGCTACTGTCGAGTTCAGAACAAACACAGGGGGTATGTTTAGTTATTTGTTTTTGTAGTAAAATAAAATATTTATTATCCGCAGACACCTACTGTGAACAGAGGGGGAGGCCACCGTGTTTTATCTCGCCGGTGTCATGTTTGACTTCCATTAGGGATGGATTACAGACCTGTGGGTTTTCATGAATTCAGAAAGTCCACTTTGAACACTGATTTCAAAGCCTACAGTGGGTGTGAGAATGTAAGAACACAGCTTTGGAGGAAGGAACCTGTTGCATCTGGCAAGCACCTTGTGTTTGATAAGGCAGATCGGAGGTTCCCTGCGAGAGAGAGGCCAGGCTGCTTCTCCCTTAATAAGACGACTTTAAAGGCAGCTTTCCTATTGTTTCCTCCACTCTTTCCTCAAGGTGTACACAATTAATTCAGTCCTGGAGTCCTGAGGAAATCACCATTGTATCAGCCGGCTTTGCCTTCTTGTCTCTCTAACGCATCACAGGGAATCGGGAAGTACAGGAATCGTCAGGGGGCTCTGCCTGCCGCCGCGCGCCTGCAGGGCCGGGCTCGCTCACGCGCCGGCACGCATGCGCCCACGAGCCTGCGCGCGTGCGCCCTCGCAGCCCTGCGGCCCTCGCGACCGGCGGGAGCAGGGCGCCCAAACCGGAAGGAGGGCCGCCCTGGACGTCCACCTACAGGCCTGGCACGCCTACCTCCGGGTCTGAGCAGCGCCCTGGAAGACGCCCTGGCGACCCTTCGTCTGTCTGAAGGAGGGCGTCTCGGATGAAAGAGGGAGGGGGACCAGCTCTGGGGAGAGGCTCAAGGAACCCACACATTTTTCCTGGTGAGGAAAAGACTCCGGGGTTCTTCCAGGGGCTCTGACCTCAGGGATGTAAATGTCTCAGGAAAGAGAGTGGGTTCACCCTGTCCTGTCAGGGAGGACGAAACAACGGTTCCTGCGTGAGGACCTCACCGAGTTAGGTGTGCGGTCTTCAGAGGAAACCTTCTAACGGCCTCCTCGGGATCCCCCCAGCTCCTCACTCGGCAAGTGTCTGGCAGGGGCTGGGGCACTTTGCTAAGCAAGACGGAGAGGGTGGGAGGATTGGATTAAAATGTGGGGACGACCGTGGGACTAGAAAACCCCTGGTCTGATCACTGAAATGCCGTCTTCAGGGTGACACCAAAGCTGTGCTTACTCACTCAGTCGCGTCCAACTCTTGTGAGCCCACAGACTGTAGCCTGTCAGGCGCCTCTGTCCATGGGATTCTCCAGGCAAGCATACTGGAGCGGGTTGCCATGCTCTCCTCCAGGGGGGTCTTCCCGACCCAGGGATCGAACCTGTGTCTCGTCTCCTGGATTGCAGGCAGATTCTTTACTGCTGAGGCACAGGGGATGCCCAACACAGTATGCATATGTCTACATTTTTCACTTGTAATTCCTTATGTTTTAATGGTGGCTCTCATTCCTTTATTCAGACATTCAAGACATACTAATTGAGAAGATAGAGAATTTCCCAGCTCCTCTAAATCAAATACTACAAGTCCTGGGAGTGTCTCTGAGTTTCCAGCTATTCCTGGCAGGAAGGCCTCTGCTCTGACACCTGCCTTTTCAAGGACCAGCCGCCTTCCTGTCCCCTCCCTGGTTGGCCCACCTACCCTCAAAACATAGAACAGTGTCATTCCAGTGCATCACCTTTTTAGCTGCTCCGTGGGTATTTCTGGTGTGGGAGGCCCCAGCACACATGCCCGCTATGTCCCCAGGTAGCCTACAGGGGATGATAATGTACCTCGAGCATGGCTCATGGGTCAGTTAAATGTCCATGTGTCTCATGGAATATTTGCTCCTGGCTCCTGATTCTTCTGGATTCCTGGCTCTGGAATCCCTCTCTGGATGGTGTGGGCTCCAGAGCAGGAATTTCTGAAGCAGATGAATTATAGATACCCTGAGCAGGACATTTCATACTACTGTCTCCCAGGAGCAGTTTGTATTTGCCTCCCAATCAAACCGGGGAGAAGAAGTCAGACTGTCGCTGAACAGCCATCCTGCTGTGGGTCAGGGGGTCAGCCTCTTGCCCAAACCATTGTCCCTGCCTCATTGATGGCTGGACATCACGGGAACACGCATGCTTAGAATTTGCTGGAACAATCATAGCCATCCCCAAACCTTCATGCTCGAACCTTAGAGTCCTTGGACTAGCTTCTGAAAGGCTGCCCATGTGGAAGGTCAAGATGCTTCCTGAAGAAAAAACGAAACAGTCATGGTCACCCCCAGACATGAGAGCCCAACTTGAAGGTCCTTCTTGAGTCTCCAAAGGCACGTGGAGGTAGTTTGTGAACCAAGAATTCTCTCAGTTCTCTTTCACTTTTCTTTGCTTCTTCCCCTGTCTAATTTCATCTCCTTCTTCCAAAAACAGATCTCAAGAACTTCTGGGTTTGGATTGGGAACTTCTTATCAGAGGTTTAGAGCTTTCCTGATGGCTCAGATGGCAGAGACTATGCCTTCAATGCAGGAAACTGGGGTCTGATCCTTGGGTTGAGACGATCCCCTGGAGAAGGGAATGGCTACCCACTCTAGTATTCTTGCCTTGGAAACCCCATGGATAGAGGAGACTGGCAGGCTATAGTCCATGGGGACTGTAAGGGGACACAAAGAATTGGACATGACTGAGCAACTAACACTTCCACGTTTATCAAAGGTTTAGTTCTGTTGTGAGGAAAGACCTAGGGCTCATTCAGGAGCTGTGTGTCTTCCAGGTTTGCAGAAGGACACACAGAATGCTTCTCATCCAGGGAGCAACTTGAAAAAGATTGAACTTTGCTAAAACCCCACATACAGAAGTCTGCTTGTATGTGTGCTCTGGCATGCAGTACCACCACGGTAAAGTTGAGGTCCTTGTTTTTGCTTATCCACACGTGTATGAATGTCAAGGACACGAGTGAGTGACTGAAGCAAAGCAAAGCAAAGTGAAGTCGCTCAGTCGTGTCTGACTCCTTGCGACCCCATGGACTGTAACCCACCAGGTTCCTCTGTTGATGGGATTCTCCAAGCAAGAATGCTGGAGTGGGTTGCCATTTCCTTCTCCAGGGGATCTTCCCGACCCAGGGATCGAACCCAGGTCTCCTGCATTGCAGGCAGACGCTTTAACCTCTGAGCCACCAGGGAAGCCCGAGTGACTGAACTGGGTGTCAATTAAGTGCTTTACCGTAAACCATCAAGTTATCTCTTTCACTGTTGTCTTTCAGTCACTCAGTCATGTCCAACTCTTAGTGACCCCATGGAAACTCAGTACTCCAGGTTTCCCTGTCCTTCACCATCTCCCGGAGTTTTCTCAAATCCATGTCTGTTAAGTCAGTGATGCCATCTAACCATCTCAGCCTCTGTCATCACCTTCTCTTCTTGCCTTCAATCTTTCCCAGCGTCAGGGTGTTTTCCGATGAGTCGGCTCTTTGCATCTGGTGGCTGAAATATTGGAGCTTCAGCTTCAGCATCAGTCCTCCCAATGAATATTCAGTTGTTGATTTCCTTTAGGATTGACTGGTTTGATCTCCTTGCTGTCCACAGGACTCTCATGAGTCTTCTTCAGCACCACAGTTTGAAAGCATCATTTCTTCAACACTCAGCCTTCTTTATGATCCAACTCTCATGTCTATACATGACTACTGGAAAAAACATGGCCTTGACAAAATATCTCAGAATGCTTTAAAAAGCATTTGGGGATTTTTAGATAGAAAGGTGCTATCTAAAATGGCATTCTGTCTGTGTTTAGTACAACAGCTAGGTCCTTGAAACATTAAGTTCATGAATCAGACTCAGAAATTTCTGGAAATTAAGAGTCAAGGTTCCCATGGCAACCTCCTTTTTTCCATTACACACATTTATAATGACGTTTCTTTTATTACTCAATCCCATAGTAATATTCCACGAGACACACAATGAGGCTATATTTTTAGAGAAATGGCTAACTGTGAGACAGAAAAAAAATATACTGACACCTCATCCCACTAGTTGAGTATTAGAAGGTCTACCACTGTGAGCAGAGATTTACAACTTAGATCTAACTTTTTTCATGCTTTCATCCTGGACTTTATGAGCACTCCTACTTCATTAGAAGAGCTTTGGACAGCAACATGTAAACCCGCCACCATGGCCTGGCCCTCTCCCCCATCTCTGGCATAAAAAAAAAAGAGCCCTGACCTTGAAGATCTTTTAACATATGTGAAACGTGTCATTGTAGACCAAGGCTGGACCTGCGAAATCCCATCCTAAGTCCTCTTTTTCAGCTGGATGCATCAAGCATAGAGAAGAGATCACATCCCATGAAACCCACAGGGACCCTGGGAGGCCACACAGAATGTCAACCAGACACACTCTCCTGGAGCAACTATCTGAATAATGTGCATTTAAAGAAAACTCACATTAAAACAAACACAAAGACATAAAGTCCCCGAATGTAGTGTGTGTGTGAAGTTGCACGACACGACACGAGGTCTCATTCGGCAGATGCTTATGGGGCTCCTGCAAAAGTCCAGGCCCCCTTCTAGGCTCTTTGCAGCTAAAACTCTCCAAGCACACACCACAGGCCAGGCACTGACCTAAGCATATCACTCTCTCCCTTTGATTTTCACAAGCGCCTTAGAACTCCCATTTTTCAGATGACAACATTGAGGCAAATGCACTTCAAGCAACTTGCCCAAAGTTAGAGCTTGGGGAGTGGTCTAGTTCTAGTATCTGAGATCCAACCTCGAGCTGGATTGCCTTAAAACTTAACAGAAACATCCCACTTTCTCGTAGCTTCCATGATCTCCAAATACCAAACTCCTCAACAAGGACCCCCAGCTCATTTTCCTAACTCTGCCTGACACTAACCCCCTGGTGTGCTGTCCTTACCCAGCAAGGAATCTGGTGGGGGATGTGATATATGCTCCATAGCTCCCTTCCACTTCCCACCCCTGGACCACGGCTGGCCAGGCTTTAGCTGAGACCAGGTCCTTTCTCACCTACTCCTTTCTTATCTTGCTCCTGGTTCTCCTGTTAAAGGTGTTTCCAGAAGCTCATTCCTGCAATTAGCCGCAAGCATCTGAAACCCTGCCTCAGGCTCTGCTTCAGGGAACCTGACCTAAGGCAGAAGCCATACTAAGGTGCCCTTGAGGTCCGAGGTGTTGGAAACAGGGCTACAGAACACAGAGGCATCCTACAGCCAACAGAAATCTACCTGCTGAAATGAACCTGTGTTTCAGATACGCAATACAAGTACAGAAACCTGGGGAAGGAAATATTACATTCACTTAAAATTCTCCTAGAGATGGAAGTGGACAGAACACCAATTAGAGACAGTGTGTTCATTTCCTGGGGCTGCCACAAGAAATGACCACAGACAAACGGGCGGCTTAAAACCACAGTTCTCTCTCTCTTCCCTCGAGGTTCTAGAGGCCAGAAGTACAAATCCAAGGTCTGAGCAGAGTGAATTCCTTCTGCAGGTTCTAAGAGAGGATCTGTACGCTGCCTCCCTCCCGGCTCCTCAGGAGCTCCTAGTGGTCCTCGGTGTCCTTCATTTTTAAAGGCATCATTCCCAGGCTGCCTCCATCTTCCATCTTCATGAGACCTTCCTGCTGCACATCTCTGTTGCGCCACTCTTTTAGAAGAAACACTTTATTTGTTTGGGGCGTTGGGCTTTAGTTGTCGCACATGAGATCCATCACCATTGCGTCATGCAGGAACTTTTACCGTGGCTCATGGCCTCTCTAACTGTGGCACTCAAGCTTAGCTGATCACTGAATGCTGAATCTTACTTCCCTGACCAGAGATTGAACCCACATCTCTTGCCATTGCAAGGTGGATTCTTAATCGCTGAACCACGGAGGAAGTCCCTCCCCTTCTTTAGTAGGACTCTAGTCCTTGAGACTCACCTTAAGTCAAGTAAGATCTCTTTTCAATGAGTCTTCAATTAATTACATCTGCAAAGACCCTTTATTCAAATAAGGTCACATTCATAGACTCTGGGCAGATATATATCTTTTTATTGTGGGATGGGGTGGGGTGGGGTGGGATACAATTCAACCTGTTATGGCTATACTTGTAATCTGAGGTCCTTTGCCAAGATCCAAAAAGTGAGACTCAAGATGCTATCAGCAACTAGGGTTTTTTCCCTCCACTCTGCCCACAGGTCCTCGGGGGTGGAATGCTGCTCCCAGAGTCACTAGGAGCAAATGGCTTCTCCACCAGCACTCTTGCCAGACGTCATAAAGGACTGGGGCGAGCGCCAAAAGCCAAGCAGCTCTAAAGCAGTAATCCTCTTAGAATCCTTCCTCGACAGCAGGTGATACGCAATTTGAAATCTCAGAACCTTTGAATGACTAAGAATTTGGCCCTGAGTTTATTCATAAACCTCTACAGCCAAGACAGATTTACATGAAGTCATTAGAGTTAAAAAAAAAAAAAAAAAATCCAACCTTCCACCTGGAATAGTCAGCTTACTCATTTCTTGGTCGCCTCTCACTTTTCAGAGCTCTCAATCACATGTGACACTCCTCTGAATTCATGATTTACCTTTAAAATCATGGGAGCAGGCATTGCTCCTCTGAATGCAAAGCTTCAGGGCAAAGGGCATCCTTAAGAACTCGAGGTGAGCGTGCAGGATAAGCTTCATCTTCAGATCATCTCCAAAGACCCCATGTGGACCACCAGGATCACCAAGAGTCCTGGCTGGGTCTCCGCTTGCACCTCCTGCTCTTAGGAAGTTTTCCCTCCATGTACCAAAGAAAAGCATGGTCTGTAAGAATGGGAGCCTGGAACACTTTGGAAAAAATTAAACCTTCTGGTCACACAACAGTGGTCATAGTAGAACAATTACAGCGAGTTCTTGTCTGTGTCCCAAAGCATCATCTTGATTGTAAAGACACAGAAAGTGGAGGGAGAGATACTATGGCCAGTGTGAATCATGGTGGAGCTTCACCAGAGACAGATGCAGATGTCTCTCACCAAATTGCAAAGAGCTGGGTTCAGCAGGATCTTTGCTGCAGGCAAGCAAATGCAGGTATGGATACAAGACTGTGTATCATGGTTCCATCAAAACCAGGAGCTCCTAAGATGCTCTGAATCATAAAGAAAATTGGCTGCAGCATCAAAATATTCTCTCCTATGTGATTAATTTGGTCAACAGGAAGCCAACAGAGCTAGGTGATGGTTTGTTTCAAAATCAAATGATTCTATATGCAAAACTAGGAATTACAGCTCATGATTATGATATTATCATTAATACAATTATTTTTAATTAAGAATTTTTATTAGCCCTCATCAACTGAAGTAATAGCTGTGCTGTGAAATAGATTCACTCCCCAGACATGAAAAGACCTCCATGAGGACAAAGCCAAGCAAAAATGATTCAATTTTGATGCCAAGGCTGTCTTCCAGAAGAGACTGGACACTTGTTCTGGTGGAGATTTTTTTCTAAAATTTATCAGTTTCCCAGTTTCTGATCCAAGTCACCCAAGGACTAGGCCAGAACCTTAGGATCCAGTGCCACATCCCCAGGGAAGACCTAGATTTTTAATCCTTTCAGCTGTTCTGGCTGTGGACGCAGAAATATGCATTAACCTTAGAAAGCATGTGCTTCGTCGTCCATTACTGTCCAAAAGGCCCTGTGTCAGGCAGTGTCCTGTCCCTTGGGGAGTCACCTGTCTCTCTGGGCGGTAGGCACCCTCTCAGTTAAACACAAAGGCTATTGGTAGCGTATCTGGAGCTGAAACTACCTCCACTAACCAACATAAGACTCATCTTATTATAATTAACATCAGTATATTTCTTTATATCCACAGCCTCTTGGAGGAGCTAATGCAAAACAAACCAAAGGGAGAAAAAAAAAAATCTCAATTGTTTGGGGGATTTTAAGAGAATTCTTTAATATCAGATTAAGCCCATTTTGATTGTAAATCTATTTTCAGCTCAACATTACCAAAGAATATTACAAGAAAACTCTGTTTTATGAAGTTATTATGATTTAAACCATTCTCTCTCTACTCTTTCTCTCCAACTCTCTCTCACACACATTCATTCTCTAGAGGATCTAAAAATAAGCCTCAAGCTATACACGTCAGTACTCCAGGTTTATGCCACCGACTAAGGAGTTTTTCAGAAAATACCTTTATTATTTTCTGAGGTTCCCCTGCAGAATCTGGAAGCAGAGATGGTTTTAGCTCTGAACCGTAGGGAGAGCAGGGCTGTCTAAGGGACAGGATGGCCTTCATGGTCATCCTCATTCTCGTCACAACCAGCACTGGCTGTTTTCTAATAGCTGAAAAGTCCATGATGGCCCGATTTCAACAGGCATCTTTACCCTGTGGGATTTCAACCCAGCCAGTTCCCCTGTGCGTGCAGGTCTCAGCTGTGTGTGTAAAACACTCACTGCTGTTTTTTTTTTTTTTTTTTTTTGAAATTACAAGGGCAAAGTGAAAGCCCTGGCAAGGTGGTATTTCTGGGAAGAGTTTGCACACACATTTTGGAAAAAGAAAAAAAGAGGCATGATTTAAGAAGGGTGCTGAGTGTGCCCGGGGGTGTGGTGTAAGCGCTGTGCCTTCTCGGAGCCCCTGCCCAGAGCAGGATTGCCCATTCCAGCTGCAGAATCGTGGACCTGCAGGTCGGCTCTGAGGCCCACTTGGCCTCCACACGTGAAGCAGAGATGAGAGGATGCCATCTGGCAGCCGTGGTTTGTTTCCGAGCCCTGAATGCTTGCCTGCCTGCGTGCTTGCCAACAGAGAACCCAGACCATCAGATGAGGAAAAGTGTTTTCAGTGATGGCCAGGCCCCAGACAGCCCTGACAAGCAGACCACTTCTTGTTGAAGCCAATGACTAAAGGGTTGGGGGAGTGTACACTTGGCCAACTCCTGTGAACATTACCCCGTGGCCGGTTGTCATACATGGAAGAAAGGATGCATTCACTGTGATGTGCTCATTGACCAACTACTAGGTTAACTCAGTAAGTAGGAAATTAATCTATGGATAAAAACAAATGAAAAATGTAACAATTTCCTCATAACAGCTTAGGTGTGACTCTGACGATGTTTTGGGGTGTCCCCTGAAATCAGCAAGCTAGGGCGTAGCATTTAGGCTTCCCTGTAGCGTCATCTCTCACTGTATGAACTCCTCGCTCAGATGTGGCCCGACTGACGGCACTGCTCTGACTCCAGACTTCCTAGTTGTCCCAGGAATAACAGCAATGCGAGCAACCTCACTCACTGAGCCCGCTATGTGCCAGACCCGGCACAAGTCACCTGGTAGCCAGTGGCTCATTAAGCAGATGCTGCACAATATCCACTATTTCTTAGATGGGCATTTGGTCACAATTTAATATTTCTGAAATTGGCATCTGTCTTGTGACTCATAATGCCTTCTGGCAAAAAGAAACACATTAGGTATGTGTGTCAATTAAAAAAAAATATGTCATGGGTTTAAAGTCACTTTAAAATAGAGGTAATGTAGTATGATGATCCCCATTTCGCAGATGAGGCAAACTGAGATGGAGACAGAGACCCACGCAGCAGCACACAGCCTGTAGGTGGCTGACGGGCTTTCCAGTCCAGTTCTCTCTCCTGCATAAGTTTCCTTTTGATGCTGTTCCCATTATGAACAAATTTGAGGAAAGCACAAAAGTCTCTCAGAAATGGGACCTATGAAGTGGCTAAAGCAGGATCGGCAGCAACTTGGTAGACTTCGAGATTGTCATACCGAGTGACTTACGTCAGACAGGGAAAGACAGATACCATAAATATCACTTAAGTTGTTTGTGACTGCATGGACTGCAGCCCACCAGGGTCCTTTGTCTACGGGATTTCTCAGGCAAGAATACTGAAGGGATTGCCATTCCCTTCTCCAGGAGCTCTTCCCAACCCGGGGATCAAACCCATGTCTGCAAGTCTCCTGCATTGGCAGGGAGATTCTTTACTGCTGACCCGCCAGGGAAGCCTATGCTAACACTTACACGTGTAACCTAAAAAAACGGTTCAGATGAACTTATTTACAAAACAGAAACAGAGTCACCAATGTAGAAAACAGATATATGGTTGCTTGGAGAGAGAAGAGGGAGAGAAGAATTGGAAGATCGGGATTGATAAATACACACTACTGAATATGTATATAAAATAGATAACTAACAAGGGCCTACTGAATGGCACAGGGAACTCTACTCAATGCTCCGTAATGGCCTGCATGGGAAAAGGATCTAAAAAAGACTGTGTATGCATGTGCAAATGGTTCACTTTGCTGTACACCTGAGACTAACACAATAGTGTAAATCAACTATCAGATCAGATCAGTCGCTCAGTCGTGTCTGACTCTACTCCAATACAATAAGAAAAAAAAAGAAACAATAAAATTGTGATGAATTTATAAGGCAAAGAAAATTAGACTGTGCTCAATTAGTGAAGAGTCTAAGCAGAGTCTGGGTTTGGGGAAGTCAGTTAAAGAAGTAACATGGTTTGTCAGGACGTCCCTGGTGGTCCAGTGGTTAAGAATCTGCCTTTTGATTCAGGGGATGTGGGTTCCATCCCTGGTAGGGGGCTAAGATCCTACATGCCTCGAGGAAACTAGGCCCACTACAAGAGAAGTCCTCATACATCAATGAAAACTCAACACAACCAAAATTTAAAAAAAAGAGAAAAAGGAACAAGATTTGTTCATACAGGTTTCTCAGCCTGAACTCCTGATCATGGGTGACGAGGGTGTCCAGATGCATGGGGGGTGGGAGGTGGGGGGTGTCTTTCACACGGGAGAGTCATTTCCTGCTTTCAGGGAGACAGAGGAGGGTCAGAGTGTCCGTCTTGCATTTCTTAAGTAACTTTAATTCAGAGTCAACCACATGCCACAGAGATGTATTTGGGGGATGCCTGCTCCAAGTCCAAGACCTCCACCATCAAGAGGTGAGAGCTCCCAGGTTGCCAGGCCTTTTTGGGTTGGGCCTGAGGGATCAGTGATTGATCCCCCATGCACAGTCTGAAGCACGCAGCATTGAGGTGGGTAGGGGTATGTTCCCACCACCCTGACCAAAATCCCCGCCTGGGAAGGTGGTGGTTCCCTGTACCAGGCACCTGCCTGGGGCTCTGTGAATTGAGCTGGCCAGCAGGCAGATTCTCAGAGACCTGGTATTTTAGTCTGATCTCCTTCTCTGCCACCTCTTACTTTCTTCTCATAAGTTTCTTCATTTCCTTCTTGTCTCCTTTCTTGAGCATCTAGGTGATGACCACACGTTTTGCAGGTCACGGGTTAACTACACAAAAGCTCCAAAGGTCACCACCTCTCCCACGGTCAGTCACTGACCCGAAGTACAAATTTGTCATTTTTGTTTGTAGTAGCAATGGCATGTGTTGCTTTCGGCATAACTGTGTGGTCCAGATGATACCATTAAATAGGAAGTACTTGCCAATGACTTATGACGGATTTAAAAAGCGACTCTATCCTTGTTATTTTATACCCAGATAAACAGTCTTAAGTTTGAACAGTCTTAAGTTATTGAATAATGTGGGTCAGAGGTCGCTTTACAGAAAGGGAAGCTTCTCCTTAAGATCTTTCAATCTCCCGATGATCTGGCTCCCAGGATCCCTGCGGTGCACTTGCATGGCTTCCAGGTCTCCCCACAAACTGAGCTCCAGGACCTACTGGGGTCCAGGCTTCAGGCCCCTGCTGTTTGTGCCACCTGCTGGAGGGGGCCGTCCACTCTCCAAGGTGCCGCATCTCTGAGACCAGCTTCTCCAGGGCACGTGCTCTGCCCTTCACTTGATGCATTTCTGTCATGGGTCAAGTGTAGTTCTGGCATCTTGAATCTGAAGGCCCTAAGGATTACTCCTGGGACAAGAGGTGCAAAGAAGCATGTGAAAAGAACACGTTTCCTAAAGCCATGTGTTCTCACGAAGCCAGAGTGCAGGTGACTGAAGTGACCTCCTCCCGGCCAGGCCTGTTCTCAAGTTGGTCCTGATCAGGAGCCCCATTGAACAAGGCCAGTGGCTAATGTGCCTCTGCTGAAAGGTTCTGGCCAAACACCACAGAGCTTCTGACTCTTTTAGGAAGAAATAGCATTAAAATATGCCATTTTTTCTCCTCCAGAGAAAGTACTTTTGTCTATGATTCATAAGCCCTTCCTTCTCTCTGCCCCGACTTCCTCCAGCTCCTCAGGACCCAGCTTTTATCCTACAGAGCAGAGCTGACAAGTTTATGGGTGAAATTTACTTGAGTATTTGCAAGTGTTCATTAAAGCTCTGCCTACACCCTGGGACCCACACCTTCAGCTCCACCCTCCATGGAGCACAGAGGACACCTTCTAGGAGATGAGGGTGTAACCGGGAGGAACAAATCTGACTCCATATTGGATCTGTTTCTTTCACTTTAACCTTTGTATTCTGCTGCTTTGCCTTTGTGTTAAGAATGCTGCCTATAGCCTGAAACATATAGGAGAGCCCATTCTCAAGGCTCTGACCTTTGAAGGTATAACAGCTTTCCATTCACACAGAGATGAAAACTTGCAGAACAGAGTCTAGTATTTGTCTTATTGGGGGTTCACAGAAACATCACGGCAGCTACAAGAACAAAGGATTTTGACATCGAGAAGTTTTCAACAAACAACCACATTGCTTCTTCTTTTAGCATTAAAAAAACCCCTAATTATTACCTCATTATTACTCAGGTAAGATGGTACTTTGTGACAAGGGTCCACACATGCTCTCGATCTGCTGGCTTTATGAATAAAGTCCCTATTCCTTGCCCCCCCCAAATTTCTCTTCCTATTTATTGACCCTTCACGTGGTAAGCAGCAAAATCTTGGACTTGGTAACAAGAGGAGTGGGTTGCTCTCACTGCATGTTTGCTGGTAAGCTCTCCTGACATTTTACTTTACCCAGAGGTACCACCCAAGGAAAAGAAGCAGAGGGTAGGAATTTGGAGGAGATTCATAAAAACTGGAAGGTCTTCTTTGGAGAATGCCAGCAGTCTACAGAAAATCAAAACATCTCCCTTCTCGTGTTTCTTGCTGGAGTCCCAGGCGCACTCGGCCCAGGTGAGTAGGCTGCGTGTGAATGGCTCAGCACGGCCCCTGCTCCCACTCATCGTGGTGCGAGATGCTGTTCTTGGGCATCTCATTTTACCAAAGGAATTGAACCTTTAAATTATATTACATAGTTGTGCTATGAGAAATTCCAGATTTCCAGAGCTATTGTCAATGTTCTGGTGAGGTTTTAAACTGGAGAAATGTGCTAACATAAAACGCAGGTGATGTAAACCGCAGGGAAGAAGGCCAACGTTACATAAAAGCCATCCTTAAGTCCATACACAAGAAAATCAGTCCTTCGCCTTGTTTGCACCTGAAAACATAGTTCTAGGAGCAAGGAGTAGGAACGGCCCCATCATCTCACACAGCCCAAGTGGCTCAGTTATATCATCCTGATGCAGGAAGGATGAGAATCCAGGAAAGAGGTGAAGGAATAAGAGGCAACAGGTGGACCATCTCTGTGCTTCACGAGAGAAAGTGAGTGTGGTCATGACTTCTAGTTCTGGGTCTTGTGCTCCAGGAATGTGTCTATAACAAGACTTGCAGAGGAAGACTTTGCAAAAATGTACAAGAGGATAAATGCAAGTATAGAACTAGATGAGTGGGGGTAGATACATATACACACAGAAATACAGCTATAGGTGGATATAGATTACATATAGACAAATATAGATCTTGACATAATATAGATAAAAGTATCAGATGATAGAGATATAAATATGGAGATACAAATACAGTTGTAGAAAAAGATATAGATGGATGAGGAAAGAAAGTGAAAGTGAAGTCTCTCAGTTGTGTCTGATTCTTTACAACCCCATGGACTGTAGCCTACCAGGCTGCTCCATCCATGCGATTCTCCAGGCAAGAATACTGGAGTGGGTTGCCATTTCCTTCTCCAGGAGATCTTCCTGACCCAGGGATTGAACCCAGGTCTCCCACATTACAGGCAGATGCTTTACCCTCTGAGTCACCAGGGAAGCCCAAGATGGGTGAGGAATGGCCTGGAAACAGGTGTACTGAGCTGAGAGATAAATGGACATAGATAATCATCTCCAACATCCCTCCCCCTAGCGAGCTCACTCTCAGGGGGGAGTGCTTTGGAAATGGAGGATGGGCTTCCTGCTTTCAAAAAGCATCCAGTCTAGTAAAAGGGAGACATGTCAATATCACTGAGATACAAAGGGATTATCCTCATGTCAGAAGAAACTAGATTACGCAGTGAAAGTCCAGTGTCAGGGCCATAACTCAGCCTGGGGAAGAAACGCAGAGGCTGGAGCCAGGGTGTTGGGCCCTGAACCTCCGTTTCGTGCCTGCATGTTGTACAAGCACAAGCATGTTACACGGCTTGTTCATTAATCAGGACCTTTCACCATTCTCCGTGAGGCTCCCATTCAAGGCTGGTCTGACACTCCCAACCACGAGCCTTCTGTAGCCCCATGAACCCCAGGACACCTGCCAGGTCTGGGTGAGAAGGAGGCAGAAAAAGTGATGCCTGTGGTCCCCCCGGGGCCGAGGGTCCCCCTGTGATGTGATGGGTGGGAGAGGCAGGGAGAGGATCTTGATAGATGATGGTTATCCAGAGCCCAGTTCAGTTCGGTTGCTAAGTCGTGTTCGACTTTGCAACCCCATGGACTGCAGCACACCACTCCCAGAGCCTACTCAAACTCACGTCCATCATGCTGGTGATGCCATCCAACCATCTCATCTCCCAGTTCAGAGAGGGTTTTCTGGGGCAGGCTAGAAAGATTCTGGAAACCAGAGAAAGCAGAGGAGGAGGAGATCCAATACAGGTCAGCCTGGAAAGGGGCCGCTGGACACCAGCCACGATTCTCTACCAAGGAGGCCACTGGCTTAGAAACCACCAGCAGGAGAAGCCGCTGGAAAATGACTAGTGTCCGGGGGACCCTGAGGAGGGCAGGGCGTGGTCAGTGGCCTCCAGCATGGCACTGAGAGAAGGGACAGGCTGACCCAAACTCCCCTCACAGTAAAGGATGCAGTCATCCTAGGGCGTTCCCCACCTCCCGGCTGCCACCTCAGAATAAGCAGGGCTAAAACACCTTCACTAAACAGCATCCCTTCCTGGCCCCCTCCCCCACACAGAGCATCTTCCTCACCTGGACCCTCATCTCCCTCAGGTCTGCTGGCCAAGGAATAAGGGCCTCCACACCTGCTGTGTCCATCGGGGAAGTTTATTCCAGAGATGACAATCAATCATTCACTGAGGATTTTTTAAACCCATGAAAGGATCTTCTTGGCAAGAGTCTGAGTCCATCACCTATCCGAATCTCTGGGATGCAAAAAGCATCCTGAAGGCTCACCTTCACCAAAGCCAGGCTCATCCTGGAGGCACCTAACTGAGGCCCTGCACAATGGGGTTGTTCTAAGACCCAAGGAGACTTCAGTGTGTTTGTGGAGGTCCTGCTTACAAAAGCTGAGCATTGCTGGTAGGAAGTCTCTTTTTAGGGCACAGAGCATGGCCGTGAACTTCCTTTTCTGGCCCACATCTATGCCTGAAAGCAAAATTAAGCCTGGAACAAATCCATGAGAAGCAGAACCTTCTCCACACCTTCTGTTTCCATCTCTCCCTACCTGCTTTGCTTACTTGAATAAACTGTCCTGCTTTTCAAAGAACCAGCTGACATATCCCGTTCTAAAACTTTGGTCTAAATCGTGTTTTAAGGGCAATGGTGCCCACTTTGAGAGCCAATCCAGAGTACACTGGGTTACTAATCACTGCTCATCTCACTCACATTTTTCCAAAGCAGAACAACGCAGGTGTCTACCACCATTTACACACATACTTGTACATCGAGGAGAGTCAGCAGGTCAAAAACCTGAGCTGAAAAAAGAAATAGAATCATGCTTACTGATGGCTGAATCAAATACTCTCTCAACAGGGCCACCCGCCTCTGGATGAAAGGAACTCACCAGGGTAATGACAGCAGCCTCTGCGGGTCCTTAGTCCTCTGGCCACTGCAGGGAAGGGAGGAAAGAGAAGGGGATGAGGATGGATGAGGAGGGATGGTTTGTTTCCAAATAATGCTTCATCAGAAGCAAAGCACCAGGGGAACAGCCAGGTGAAACTCCCAGCCCCGGGCCCCCTGCACAGTCCTGCATCCTCCTTATCCTTTAGCCTTGCCCTCCAGGTGAGGCCGGCTTCAGCATCCCTCCTCATCAGTCCTGAGCTTTACCATGGCACCAGGTTTTTTCTCACGCATAGCTGCTGACACACTGCCGGCAGACTTTTGCAAGTGAAACTCTGGACCCCAGCTTTCTAGACTTAGCAGCCAGCAGAACCTCAGCTCTGTGCTCCCTGAGCAAGAGCCCCCGTTTCCTCCGCCTCCCGCTCTTGGAAACTGAGGTTCTACTCTTCACTTCTGTGTAGTCAACTTGTATGGATGCCATACACAAGCGAGATCGTGTATTTCTTTCTTCACATCCCTAGCTTATCTCACTCAGCACGAGGTCTTCCAGGTTCATCCTTGTTCCGAGGTAGGATCTTCATGTGTGTGTGTGTTGAGTCGCTCAGTCATGTCTGACTGTTTACAGCCCTGTGGACTGTAGCCTGCCAGGTAAGAATCCTGGAGTGGGCTGACATTTCCTCCTCCAGGGGATCTTCCTGACCCACGAATCAAACTCTGAGTGTCTCTTGCATCTCCTGCTTTGGCAGGCAGATTTTTTTCCCCCACTAGCGCCACCTGGGAAACCCCCTTGGCTGTAAAGACTGGATAATACTCCCGTGTAACACGCACAATCCCTTCATTCTTGGGTGGATGCTCAGGGGGTCTCCCTGCTTGGCTGTTGTGAATAAGGCAGCAGTGAGCCGAGGGCAATGGCGTCTCTTCAAGGTGCCCATTTCATTTCCTTTGGGTTCCTTCCCTTTGTGAGTTGCATCCCTCCAAGAACACGTGTTGAGATCCTAAGTCCCGACCTCTCAGAACACAACCTTATCTGGAAATAGGTCTGAACAGAAGTGATCAAATTAAATTGAGCTCACTAGGGCAGGCCCTCATCCAATGGGACATGTGCCTTTATGAAAAGGGGGGATGTGGACGCAGAGAAGACAGCCTGGGCAGGGGAGCATGCGTGGAGACAGAAGATGCATTTTCTGTGATTCATCCACCAGCCAAGGAGGGCTGAGGCCATCAGGCAGGAGCTGGGGGCGAGGCTGGGAATGGACCATCCTCAGCGCCTTCCGAGGAAGCACCCACTTTGAGTTTGGACTCTGGCCTGCAGAAATGTGGACAGTTTCTGTGGTCCTGGCCACAGCTAGAGCAACCCTAGGAAGACGTATTCATTTGCTTTCTCAGTTTTACACAGCCACCCCTCCTTCCTTGAGCTCTTAGAGGGGGCTGGGGGAAATAGAGGGTGGTGGGGAGATGGGGGGTCCACCCCACTGCAGCTGCACAGGGCTCTCAGTTCCAGGGGAGGGGTGTCCCGGCCACTGGGTCCACCGTGAGCAGCCGGGTAAGATGGTGAGAAGGCGCTTCCTAGAGGCCTCGCCGCCTCCCGCGTTCCAGCCGTGAAAGGAGGAAACAGCACTTTGCAGCCCGCATCCTGGAACTCAGCTGGGGCCGCTGCCAGTAATCAGGCAATGAGGCCCCGTCCTTTCCGATTTGGATCTTGGCTGATATCCCGTGACCTATGGGAAATGAGTTGATCGTTTCAATCAAACGATAACCACGTTGGGTCACTCCCCATCATGGGCTCCAGGAGGCCGGCCAGGCCCCCGTGTTTGTCTAAGCCCATCACGGAGTGTCAGTTCCAATGAGTGGCCTTGCCACTGCCTCGAGGACCATTACCTGGCAATGCAAACCAAGGAGAGCGAACCTCATGGCCTGTGCTCCCTGGGTGGACGTGGCCAGCCCAACGCTGCTGTTTCCCGCTAAACAGGCCTTGGGGGACTGCTTAGTTGACAAGGTGCCTGACGGGCAGTGGTTCTGGGCTGCGCTCAGTGTTCACTGCGAGGGAAAGGCAGCCTCCTCCTGCGGCTCGGGGCTGGAGCCCATCAGGTGTCTACGGCCACGTCAGACTGCTTCCTGCCTGCATTTCAGGGGTGCCCTCTGGATAAAAACAGATGCATGTGGTGTCAGGGAGTGAGGGGCAGAGGGAGGAAGAGGTCCTCCGGGAAACCCCCTGCAGCTCCTCCCAGGGACCCTCTCTGGATTTCAGGAAACCCAGTGCCCCCGCTTGCAAAAGAGCTGCGTGGGCTGAGCTACGGCACACACACACGCGGGCACACACGCACGCCGGCACACACATTGCTTGATCACAGACACACTCCATCCAGTCAGTAGCCTCTACAGCCTTGAGATGCCTAATCATTACTGACTTGATCAGACTCTGTAGATTAAATAAATCTAGTTTTTCTCTTTCTTAACCATCCAGATAAGGTTAAATAAGTGGAGACGTGGTGTGGGTCTGACCATGGAGGTGTGCTTCATGCTTGTTCTGAATTAAGTCTCATGATCATACTTTTCCACTCAAAGCTCTGCTTCTCCCATTAAAAAAAAAAAAAAAAAACATAAAAATAGGAAGAGCCACTATGCCATGTTATAAACTGGCTGCCAACCCATGCCAACCTTGGAGCTTGCTTCCTGGATGGAATTGTCCTGATTCGGAGAGCATGACCCTCCTGACTCAGTCCACCTGCCAAGTCGCTCCCCAGCAGAAGGGCTAAGACAGCAAGTACTGAGTCTGTGGGAGGAAGCGCGTCCCATCGCACACATTTCTGCCCATCTCCTTGGGAAACATCACTGCTCACAGGAGTGGGGCAGGCCTCACCCGGCAGGGAATGATCACCGTGGCCTCCATCAGCTTAGCAGGGTTATCACCTCTCGGGAGGGGGCCAGGCTCCAAGTTCTCTCCAGGCCTCAGGACGCCTGTGTGCTAACACACAGGACCAGAGAGACAGCTGCCGATTATCCTGGTGAACAGTCCAACCAGCTTTACAGACACTGTAACACCCAACCTATGGACAAGCCACGGAGACGTTCTGAAACTCTTGCAGACTCTTAGCAGGAAAGCCTGTACCCTTGTCCAATACCTGCTCCACAGCCACTCTGGTTACTGTCCACAACCTCTCCCCTTCTCCAGGATGCTGGTACCACACAGACTGGCTTGTACCCAACCATCCCCACAATCCTGAAATCCACTGCACTGCTTGGGAACCGACTTCAAGGTGACAGGCTGGAGTCTGGCCTCAGGAGACAAAGCCAAGTTCAGGTAACCCTGGGTGTACCTCCTAAACCCAGCACGCTGAAAGCAGGGCTCGGAGCCTCATGTCTGTTCATGCCACCTTGGGTACTCAGTGCTGCCTGGCACATGGTGTCTGCTCTGAAAATACGTGTTCATGAAACTGAGTGGACTGGGACCAGCTGTGTCATCTCCCAGGGCAAAGGAAACCCAGAAGAGCCCCAAGGCACCCGCGCAGAGGTGGAGTGTGTGCCGGGGATGGCCGCCCAGGCCAGCAGTGATGCCGGAGGACCCGAGGACTCAGATGCTCAGGCCGTTGAGCCACCAGGTCCTGCCCGAGGTCTGGGGAGTGGTGGGTAGGAGCAGCAGCAGAGAGAGCATCCCCCAACAGGGGCCCCTGCTTGTGCTAATAGGCCCCCTGGGGATAAACGCCCCACGCGGAGCATGGGAGGACGTGGAGGGTGGAAAGGGACAAGGTGCAGTGACAGCTGGCCTGGAGGAGGCAGGGTCAGGAAGAGGGTTGAGCACACGGTCCACCCGCCCCTGAAGAGCAAAGCAAGCCATCAGGGCTCATCGCCAGGACAGCATGTGACAGGCAAGAAGGTGACCTGGACGACCAGGGTGCCCAGAGGGGCTTGATGGGCAGACCTTGGAACAAGGGTTTGGGGAAGATCAGAGAGCAGAGAAATGGCTTTTCCTCACTCCCAGCGATGGTCCAACGCTGTCAGGAGCAGCCAGTGGCCATCCCATGAGCTTGGATCAGCCCCTTCTCCGGGTTCTACCGGTTCAAGTCTCAGGGCAGTCATAACCCTGAGTAGTTTTAGGGTGTCCTGCCCTGCAGCCCCCTGAGCTGGGGCCTGGAGCCATCAGATCCTGTTTGGAGACGTTGTGTGCCTACAAACCTAAGGTCTCACTTTAGAGTTAGCCAACCATGCCTGCTAAAGTAAGGCATAGAAATGATCCCAGTATCTCTTTTTGACATTTAGAAATATGTAGAGAACGGGAATTTAGCACCATTGGTATGGAACTCTCTCTGAATTATATAGTGAAAGTATTAGTTGCTCAGTCGTGTCCAACTCTTTGTGACCCCATGGACTGTAGCCTGCCTGGCTCCTCTGTCCATGGAATTCTCTAGGCAAGAATACTGGAGTGGGTAGCCATTCCCTTCTCCAGGGGATCTTCCTGACCCAGGGATCAAACTCACGGTCTCTTGCATTGCAGGCGGGTTCTTTACCATCTGAGCCACAAGAGAATTCTGTAGTCATGTAGTTAAAGCTGCAGTCACCTCCGGATGCTCAGCAAGGAGGCTCCAGTGACCTTTGCTGACCTGAGATGGGGGAGGGAGCTCATAGGAGGGAGAGAAGCTGGTGATGCCCCGGAGGACCTGGCACCTTGGGAGGTAGTTCCCTGAGCACCTCAATACGCAGAGCATCTTAAAGTAGAAAGATCAATTTTGAAGGAGTAAAAACCAGTCCAAAAGGATACAGAGACTGGGACTGGGATTCAATAATACTACTTTCAAACTTACAAATGGCTTCTCTCCCCCCAGGCAGCCTCTTCTGTCTCCCCTTTGGCACACACAGGTATGAGAAACCCGATTCCTGTGCAGTTCCTTTCTATTTGTGAAGGAAGAACAAACTGCATTTTCCCAGGTGGATAGGGACATAAATTCAGCTGAAATGGTGTGTCATTAATCAGATTCCAGGTCTGGAGAAATGATACCAGACCACGATCCCCATATTAAATGCATCAACTTACAAATGATTCATTTCATTTATAGGAAAAAAATACAGAAATGGTGGAAGAGAGCCAATTATGCTTCATCCAACTCCTACTTGGTATTTCTGATTGAAAAGGGGAAAATTTTTAACAGAACAGGCACCGGCTGAGTGTAGGACACGAGTGTACGGTGCGAGTCGGTATCTGCCAGCAGACCCCAGGGGGCCAGAAGGCATGTCCTGGTTTGGAGAGTCTGGGAGCATAAATTTGAGCGGGAGATAAACTCAGGCTTCAAAAAGCTTGCCCAGCCCTCAGTAGAAGGCTATGAAATAGGGCTTCAAATCGGAAAACAGATGGATACTTTGTCAAGAAGTCACCATGGAAAACTTCAACAGACCTTCCGATATGAGTCTTCCTCTGAGTGACACTCAAGGGTAGGTTGGGAGAGAATCAATAATCAGACAGGACTCAAGCACCTCTAACAATCACGGGACATTTGCAATGATGTCGATAGACACTCCTTAGGAAGTCCAAGGCCAGTGAGCCCAAGGACCTCCTTGCTCCATTAAAAAGACAATTTTTTTCCATGAAATAATGGGAACTGCCAGACTTGGGGACGGAAACAGACTCTTTTACGTATTTCATTTGCACAGAAATATGTTTTAAATGAAATACTACCTGACAGATAAATGACTTAGCTTTGCACATACAACAGATTGATTTAGTGTTCCCAGCAGCCCGGGTGGCTGGCGACAGCTCTGGAGGTGCTTAAACATCTTAGTACATGAAGGCAGTTTCGGCACTGATGCAAAGCATTTGCGGAGCGACCCCGGTGTGTAATCTTTCTCTTTCAACCTGAAAGAAGATCGGCTTTGGAGTAGGATAATACCAATGGGCAGAGGTAACCCATACCACCTTTCAAACTAACGGACAGTTTATATGGACCATAAGCATGGTTTCATAGTGACCCCAAATGAAAATGATTTCTCAAAGCTTCAGAGCAATTCAAGGCCCATTCTCCAGCAGCAGAACAGACACGCTGGCAGTTTGTTTGTTCTAATTGTGGTCTTTGTCATCTCTCATTTTAAACAGCAATGTGAAGGGGACAGCTGGAAAGTTAGCTAGCTGCTCTCCCAATTCCCAACAAGAACAAAGAAGCACCAGCCCTCAAGGAACCTCTCTAGGTCTGTATAGGGGGAAATTAACTGTCTATGCTGCAAACATATGTTGAACAGAAGCAGCGTCTTAATACTAATAATGCGGGCTCAGTATCCAGACCATGGGACCATCCTACAGGTGAACCCATCTTATAATGAGAAGCTTGTGGTACTAAATTGCTTGGATGGAGGCCAAAACAGAGCTGCCTGGTGCCAAGTTTTGCCTGGAGGAAACAGTACAGGAAACAAAACAAAGGAGAGCATTCTACTGCTGAACCAAACCTTCAGGAGAGGACAGCAAAATGATCAAGGAGACTGTGTATCTGCAACTGTGGAGCTTCATAGCTGGGTGCACCACTCTGCAGGGCAAAATCAGCCTGGCACAAGCCCAGCACATGTCTGTAAAGTCACAGAGTATCCGGTGGAAGACAAAGAAATCCAGGTCTAAGGACTGGGATTAGGAGTCACCCTCAAAACTCAAACATGATACATAAAGTTAAAAAGGAAAAATCTTTGTACACAAGCACCACTTAATCACCATGCGTACGTACGTGTGTGTTGCCTTTATCTTAAGAAGAAGAAAGATGATACATGCTAATTTATAAATAAACTCTCAGATGATGTGCTCATGATAAATTGTGTTGATGACCCTGAATCTTCTTGAAGGCACATCCTTATATTTTTGGGTAGATTGATAGTACTAAACCTCTCATGATTCAGCATTGAAAACAACTCATCAGACTCATAAACATTTGAAGGATCCTGGAGAAAAAAAAAATCAAACAACAGAGAATGTTCTGTTACCAGTTTCCACGGGGAAAAATATTTGTGACAATAAAATGCTTTTCTTTAAGTGTTTTAAATAGTGAGTCAAGGTGGAAGGTCTTTAATGACCAATAGTGCAATTTATATAGATCGATTGAAGTTTCTACATGGATGGATATTCAGTTATTCCTCCATAAGTCTGCTGATGAGCAGGAAAGCTGAATCTAATATCTGCCTTTGGAGATAGCTAAGAAGATCTAGGCAAAAATACATTTAAAGGTACATAAATCTTCAACAGGGCTGGGACCAGGGGTACCCATGTTCATAGCCCTCACTGTCAAAGATCTGTCTAGTCACAGCTGTGGTTTTTCCAGTAGTCATGTACAGATGTGAGAGTTGGACCATAAGGAAGGCTGGGCACTGAAGAATTGATGCTCTCAAATTGTGGTTCTGGAGGAGAAGCTTGAGAGTCCCTTGGACAGCATGGAGATTAAACCAGTCAGTCCTAAAGGAAATCAGCCCTGAATATTCACTGTACTTTGACCACCTGATGCAAAGAGTCGACTCATTGGAAAAGATCCTGATGGAGAGATTGAGGGCAAGAGGAGGAGGGGGGCAGCAGAGGATGAGAAGGTAGGCTAGCATCACCGACTCAATGGACATGAGTTTAATAAAAATCCAGGAGATAGTGAAAGACAGGGAAGCCTGATATGCTGCAGCCCATGGGGTCACAAAGAGTTGGACATAGCGACTGAACAGTAAGAACAGCAACGTCAAGAACCGATCTTCTCTCAGGTTGAAAGAGAAAGATTATACACTGGAGTTGCTCTGCAAATGTTTAGCATCAGTGCCAAAACTGCCTTCATGTACTAAGATGTTTAAGCACCTCCAGAGTTGTTGCCAGCCATCCATGTTCAAAGCATGGCCAGTGGTGATAAGTACATTAGCACAGCTGTGTTTCAGGACTGTGGACCCCAGAACCTTCCCTTAAAGTTCAAGAAGGAGATTCTAGAAAGCACTCCTTAGCAATCCCCAGTTTGCAGCCTGTCAGTGGACCGCTGCCAGACGGGCAGGAGGAAGCATTTGAATCAGTGACACTGGAGTTACACAGAGGTTGCTGTGCTGTGCTTAGGCAGTCCATCGTGTCCTACTCTTTGCAACCCCATGGACTGACTGCAGCTGCCAGGCTCCTCTGTCCATGGGAATTCTCCAGGCAAGAATACCAGAATGGGTTGCCATCCCCTCCTCCAGGGGATCTTCCCAACCCAGGAATCAAACCGGGGTCTCCTGCATTGCAGGGGGATTTTTTACCAGCTGAGCTATCAAGGAAGCCCACGCAGAAGTTACCCAAAGTAAAATCAAGCCTGGTAGGTGGGATTTGTCTCTGACTGGCCAGCAGTAATATGAGGAGAGGTGGGCAAAGTCATTGCTGATAACGACCTGGAAGCTTGGTCATGAGCAAACCTTATCTCCTTGGACCGCTTCCCCAAACACAGGGACCATGTGTAGGAAGGATGGTCTCTTTCCAGAGTTGCCCACAATTCTAAGTCCCTCCCAATCCCCACTTCCCTGTGCCCCTGAACTTTAGCAGGGATGTTTGTCAACCAACCCTACAGCTAAGATTTACAAAGGGATTCGAACAGGATCCTAGGTCTGCAGATGCTCCATGGAAATGCCAGGTCAAAATAGGTTCCTTCTTATCTGGAGATGAGAAAAACTGTATGAGCCTAGTGGAAAGGTCCCTCAAAAGAAAAGTGGGATACCATTGCTTTCAAGATGCTCAAGAGAAGAATGCTTTTGAAGAAGACTTGCTAAAAGAGGGGCAACCCAAGAACAAGCCATCAAATTTGAGTACGAACGAATCAAGCAAGAAAATTAAAGAACTAAAAAATAAAATAGAAGTAAAACAAATACATATAGTGATAAATACCGATAAATTGGGTCAAAGAGACATGTTAGAAATAGTGCTAGAAAATACAAGTTAAATGTCATTGTATGCAATTGATACAATTGTCTACCTTGAAAAATTTCTATGATGAAAAAAATGTCAAAATGCAAAGAGAAGACAAAAAAAAGGGGGAGGAAAAAAAAAAAAAAAAAAAAAAAATATCCCCCCAAAAAATTTAAAAAAAAAAAAAAAAAAAAAAAAAAAGGGGTTTTTTTTTTTATATTAAAAAAAAAAAAAAAAAAAAAAAGCCCCAAAAGAAAACAAAAGAAAAAATCAAAAAAGGATTTGGATGTAAAAGCTAATGGAGGGGTTATTTTTAAATCACTGGCAAAAGGACTTCCGGTTAAGATGGCGAAGGATTAGGACGGGGAATACGCTTTCTCCTCCACAAATTCATCAATGGGACATCTGGGCGCCGAGTAAATACCACAAACAGCTTCGGAGTGCTGGCGGAGGACGTCGGACACCCAGAAAAGCAACTCACTGCCTTCTAAAGGAGGTAGGAAAGAATATAGAAGCCAGAGAGAGACAAAGAGGGAGGGGCGGACCTCTGTCCGGGGAAGGGAGTCTTAAAAAGAGAAGTTTCCAAACACCAGGAAACACTCTCCCTGCGGAATCTGCGCCGAACCTGGGAAACACGGAGACTATCATAACAGGGAGGAGAACAGTTGAGCAATTAGAACCCACAGACTGCGGGCCCTGCGGTAACTTCCGCAGCGGAAAAGCACCGCTGCAAACGCCCGCATCTGCCATTGGGGAGCCGGGGCTGGGCAGGGAGACGCCTTGGCCGTTCCCACGCGGGACGCTCCGCTGCCGGCGCTCCCCAGAGGGACGCTCCCCTGCGGGACTCTCCCCCACTGGACGCTCCCCCCGCCGGCCACTCCCGTGCAGGCGTGCCCCCGCCCGCTGTGCCGGCGGCTCCCACGAGGGCCACCCCATCCCCTCCCCCCACCCGCCCGCCCGCCATTCCCGTCGCCGACCCCTCCCCCTCTGCGGGCCTCAGCGCAGACTTCCTTCGCCTGATTGTCTGGAGTGCTGCCTAACTGGAGTAGTTTGGGCCGGCAATCCAGATTGTGCAGCGCCGACCACACGAGTGGCGGGCCTTGGCCCAGAACACCGCCGAACCGTGCACAGAACAAAGAACTATACAGAACAACCACAGAGAAAGGGGCCTATAGATCTTGAGAAATTTAAGCCGGAACAAGGAACTAGCTGAAAATGAACTGAACCCACAACAATAATAGAGAAACTCTTATATATATTGTTACTATTTTTCCCATCATTATTTCCTTTTTTTTTTCTTTTCTTTTTTTAATATATATATATTTTTTAAATTTTTATTATTTTTTAATTGGAAAAAGGAAAACAAAAATTTTTTTTTCCCTTTTAATTTTTTTTTGTTGTTGTTTGTTTTGTTTCTTTTATTTTTTTATTATTATTATTTTTTTATCCTCTAGTACTTCTTTAATCTCCACGTTTAGATATAACTTTTGCGACCCTGTTTTGTTTTTTTTTTCCTTTTTCCTTTTTGTCCTTTGCTTTTTTCCTTTCCTTTTTTCTTTTCTTTACTGATTACTGACTAGATCTGTCTCTCTCCTTCACACTCCCTCCTTTTATCCTCCTGACCACCTCTGTCTCCTTCCTCCCTTTTTCCTTCTATGTATAATTCCGTGAACATCTCTGAGCAGTCCAGTTGTGGAATGCATTATAGAAGAAGAAGTTTTTGAGACTACTGTAAAAATAAGACCAATAACTGGAACCAGGAGGCTTAAGTCCATACCCTGATCCCACGAAACACTAATTGACAGGAGCTCATTAAAAGCCTCCATACCTACTCTGAAACCAAGCATCACACAAAGACCAGCAAGTTCCACAACAAGACATACCAAGCAAATTCTCCAGAAAAACAAGAACACAGCCTGAGCTCCAATACACAGGCTACACAAAGCGACCCCAAAAGCATAGACATCTCATAACTCACTACTAGACACTCCACTGCACCCCAGAGAAAAGAAATCCAGCTCCACCCACCAGAACACCGATACAAGCTTCCATAAACAAGAAACCTCGACAAGCCACCGGTACAAACCCACATATAGTGCAGAAACGCCACAATAAAGAGAACTCCACAGACTACCAGAATACAGTAAAGACGCCCCAAACTTAGCAATTTAAACAAGATGAAAAGACAGAAGAATTCCCAGCAGGTAAAGGAACAGGATAAAAGCCCACCAAACCAAACAAAAGAGGAAGAAATAGCGAACCTACCTGATAAAGAATTCCGAATAATGATCGTGAAATTAATCCAAAATCTGGAAAGCAAAATGGAATCATGGATAAATAGTCTGGAGAAAAGCATTGAGAAGATGCAAGAAAGATTTAACAAGGACCTAGAAGAAATAAAAAAGAATCAACATATAATGAATAATGCAATAAATGAGATCCAAAACACTCTGGAGGCAACAAATAGTAGAATAACAGAGGCAGAAGATAGAATTAGCGAATTAGAAGATAGAATGGCAGAATTAAAGGAATCAGAGGAGAAAAAAGAAAAACGAATTAAAAGAAATGAGGACAATCTCAGAGACCTCCAGGACAATATTAAACGTTACAATATTAGAATCATAGGAGTCCCAGAAGAAGAAGACAAAAAGAAAGACCATGAGAAGATACTAGAGGAGATAATAGTTGAAAACTTCCCTAAAAGGGGTAAGGAAATAATCACTCAAGTCCAAGAAACCCAGAGAGTCCCAAACAGGATAAACCCAAGGCGAAACACCCCAAGACACATATTAATCAAATTAACAAAGATCAAACACAAAGAACAAATATTAAAAGCAGCAAGGGAAAAACAACAAATAACACACAAGGGAATTCCCATAAGGCTAACAGCTGATCTTTCAATAGAAACTCTCCAAGCCAGGAGGGAATGGCAAGACATACTTAAAGTGATGAAAGAAAAGAACCTACAGCCCAGATTATTGTACCCAGCAAGGATCTCATTCAAATATGAAGGAGAAATCAAAACCTTTACAGACAAGCAAAAGCTGAGAGAATTCAGCACCACCAAACCAGCTCTCCAACAAATACTAAAGGACATTCTCTAGACAGGAAACACAAAAAGGATCTATAAATTCAAACCCAAAACAACAAAGTAAATGGCAACGGGATCATATTTATCATTAATTACCTTAAATGTAAATGGGTTGAATGCCCCAACCAAAAGACAGAGACTGGCTGAATGGATACAAAAACAAGACCCCTCCATATGAATGAAACTAGAACACTTTCTAACACCATACACAAAAATAAACTCAAAATGGATTAAAGAGCTAAATGTAAGACCAGAAACCATAAAACTCCTAGAGGAAAACATAGGCAAAACACTCTCTGACTTACATCACAGCAGGATCCTCTATGACCCACCTCCCAGAATATTGGAAATAAAATCAAAAATGAACAAATGGGACCTAATCAAACTTAAAAAGCTTTTGCACAACAAAGGAAACTATAAGCAAGGTGAAAAGACAGCCTTCAGAATGGGAGAAAATAATAGCAAATGAAGCAACTGACAAACAACTAATCTCAAAAATATACAAGCAACTTCTACAGCTCAATTCCAGAAAAATAAATGACCCAATCAAAAAATGGGCCAAAGAACTCAATAGACATTTCTCCAAAGAAGACATACAGATGGCTAACAAACACATGAAAAGATGCTCAATATCACTCATTATCAGAGAAATGCAAATCAAAACCACTATGAGATACCATTTCACGCCAATCAGTATGGCTGCTATCCAAAAACCCCAAAAAAAAAAAAATGGAGAAGGGGGGGGGGAAGGGGAAACCCTTCTCATTTTTGGGGGGAAGAAAAAAAAAAAAACAAAATTTGGAAAAAAAAAAAGAAATTTTAAAAAAAAAAAAAAAAAAAAAACTTTTTTAACATACAAAACCCCCCCTGGGGTAAAAAAAAAAAAAAAAAAAAAATTAAAAAAAACACCTGTACCCCAATGTTCATAGCAGCACTGTTTGCAATAGCCAGAACGTGGAAGCAACCTAGATGTCCATCCACAGATGAATGGATAAGCAAGCTGTGGTACATATACACAATGGAATATTACTCAGCCATTAAAAAGAATACATTTGAATCAGTTCTAAGGAGGTGGATGGAACTGGAGCCTATTATACAGAGTGAAGTAAGCCAGAAACAAAAACACAAATACAGTATACTAACGCATATATATGGAATTTAGAAAGATGGTAAAAAATAACCCTATTTACGAGACAACAAAAGAGACACTGATGTATAGACCAGACTTTTGGACTCTGGGACCAGGAGAGGGTGAGATGATTGGGGAGAATAGCATTGAAATATGTATAATATTATATCTGAAATGTATTAATTGTTCAAACTAAACACTATCATGTTACAATTTGTTCATACTAGATGTTTGTAATGTTTCTGATAATCAATAAAAGAGATTCTTGATTAAAAAAAAAAAAATAAAATGCAGCTGCTAGGAAAAAAAAAAAAATAATAAATCACTGGCAAAAGGATAATGATTTTTAAAGTGCTGGTATAATTTCTTAATTATTTAAAGAGAAAAAGAAAAAAACCCAGATCTTTACCTCATGGTATATTCTATGATACACATTAGATGAAAAGATAAAATATAAATCACAAAATTATAAAAGAACTGGAACACAGTGTAGATTACCATTTTACTGATCTCAGAGCAGGAAAGTCTTTTCCAGCGTGACACAAAGAAAGAAATCGTAATGAAAGAGACAGATCTAACTGTCTTAATTAAATATGAAAAGGAGACATTATAAAGACAACAAGAAAAGACCACTGCATTCTGGGAAAAGTATTCCTATCACATTACACAAAGTAAATATGCTTACTAAATAAAGATTTTTTTTGCAAAGCAATATAAACAATCAACTCACAAAATAAGAAATAAGGTCGTCAACAGCATGACAAATGGTCAACTTCCCTGTTAGTGAAGGGAATGGGGATGGAATGATTTGCTTAATCCATGGTCACTATTGTAAATTTTTCATTAAGCTTTTTTTGAAGGTTTGGTGAAAGGAGGCATTTCACAGACTGTTGGCCAAAGCCCTATTGTTATCACTGTTTTGGAGGGCAATTAGATAATAAAATATAAAGACGGTGAGATCACCGCTCCCCGCCCCTCCCCCCAACGAAGGGCTGCTACATCTTGACTCTCAGTCGGAATGGACTAGGGGACTTACATGTAAGATGCTCCCTGAGGCTTTTCTGCGTAACAGTGACAAGTCAGATACAACCTAGAAAGATGGTAATGATGAATCTATGTGCAGGACGGCAATGGAGACACAAACATAGAGAAGAGATTCATGGACCCAGTAGGGGAAGGAGAGGGTGGGAAGAATGGAGACAGTAGCGTGGACACATATACACAACTGCATGTAAGAGAGATGGCCAGTGGGAATCTGCTGTATGATGCAGGGAGCTCCAACAGAGGCTCTGTGCCGACCCAGAGGGTTGGGATGGGGTGGTAGGTGAGGAGGAGCAAGGCGGAGGGGGCGTATGTATGCCTGTGGTCAATTCATGTTGATGTATGGCGGGAACATGCACGATGTTGTGAAGTAGTTATCTTCAATTAACAATAAATAAATTTAAAAAAACAACCTAAATGCCCCTAACAGTGGGCTTGTGAAATAAATGGGCAACATCCACAGGACTGAACACTGCTTAATATTGAAAATCATCTCCCCACCAGCGCCCAGTATTTGGTAACAAGAGAAAACCTATTAGGAGAAGAGTACCGAAGCCTACGCGCAGGTAATCAATCAGTGCAAAAGGAGGCCCTCCCAGGTATGGCTGCTCCGTCTCTGCCTTTCTTCACACTCTTCACACTCTTTTAAAGTTTATCCAGCTTTGAACAGAGAGCATGTGTAACTTCTGCAGCCAGAAGGGTAAGCAAGTTAAATGCTTTAAATAAATACAGTTGACTGCACCAATTGTAGCAGTCTTCTCTACTTCGAGAACTTCAAGGACCACCATTCAAAACGTGCAATCAGACTCTGGGGACAAACCCAAGCTCAGACCCTGTGCCGCTCGTTTCTGTGACCTTGGACACGTGGCAGCACCTCTGGAAGCCCATCTTGATGATGGGCTTTCAAATGTAGCCATTCATTAGAATACGGGTTTAGTTAATATTTACTCACAACCTCGAAAGGAAGAAACTGTTCTCTCCTGAGCTTTGCTTCCTTCAGCGGTGCACTACCTGAGGCCCACCAGGCGGACCGCCTGTGTGGCCAGTGCACTGTGGACTGCACTACGAGAAACGCCGCCCTTGTGACAAGGGCTTCAGAGCCTGCTGTGTTTCCAACTCAAGCTCTGTTCAGAGGGTGTCAGTGCGAATCGATACCAAAGGCACATGGACCAAATGGAGATGCACGATTGTTAAAGTGCTTCCAACCCCTCAATTGCTGCCGTGTCTCGCAAGAAAGAAGAGGGTGCACAGGTGACTTTCCATTAAGAAGGGTCTTTGCAGGGCTGGAAGGAAGGAATGTACTAGAGCATCATCGCCCAGCTGAAGAAGGAAGCACCGTTTCCTTATTCATAATGGGTACTACTGAGCATTGTCTCTTTTATGTATAAACTTAAACATGTACGGCTAGAATAGAAATGAAAAACCAAAAAAGGCATGTCGAAGGATTCAGAAGTAAATCCACCAAGCAAATAGACCAATGGAATTACTAAGATTGCGGGCTGCATCTAAATCCATGCTGCACCCCGATCCCAGCAATAAAAATTAGACATAAAATTGACATATTTCCCAGGAACTCTATCCAGGGGCCCGGTTGCCAAGTTCTGCTGTAATTTTACATGGAGCAAAAATATCACCAGGAAAGGCAAATGAGGCGTTTGATCTATGAGCTCAAGCTTCCATGTGTAGGATATCCTGAAGGTTCTCATTTGATTTGTCTTGGAGGAGGAGAAAAAAAAAATTGAAACTAATTCCAAGCCAACAGGAAATTTGCACTTTTTCAGAGTTGAGAGCCAAATGAGCTGCTGAAATACAAAGTAAGGGTCCAAATGCCTTCACTGCGGTTTGATTACATGCAGACTTTTCGAAGGGTCTGAGCCGGCTGGCTGGAACACAATCCCACAGTTACATCGTGTTAGAGGAACCAAGAAGAAGAAAATAAAAGGATGGATTCCAATTTTGGCACTTTGCAGTTCCATTTTGGTGAATATACTCAGGAGGGTCGAGGGAGCTTAGAACATGAGCTTGGAAAGAAATGCTCAGAGACCCATAAACAGACGGGGGGCCACCCGGGAATGCTCTGCAGCTATCCTTCAGCGGCACTTTCTCCAGCAAGCTTTTAATTTCAACAGGAACGCGAGGCACTGATGGAGTGCTTTTGGGTCTCCACTGGTCTCAGATTTTAAAATATTAAGCCAAATACTCAATTTAATAATGTAGAAGAATTTAATTTTGAGTCCTGACTGCAGATCAGTGTCAAAAGAATTCTCCAACGAGAGGAGGTGGAGGGCCAGAAGAGCAGACAAGGACTGTTGGGAAAGTTTGTTTCACATCTTTTGAAGCTGATCCAAACCTTACTCCACTGGGGCGAGCCCCAGGGGATGCGGGCTACATTTCCCGGGGTCTACCTCCCAGGAACTTTATTGCTAATCAAGTAGGTTTCTAGCCCTTCTTAGATCTGTAGAGGCGACCACTGTACAGGCCGAGCACAGCTGGACAAAAAGACACTTAAGGAAAATCATTTCCTGCTCCTTGCAAGGCAGAGGAGAGCTTCACGGAGGGCAAGGAGAAGCCCACTCCCTCAAGGCCCCGGAGGCAGAACTTCTGTAAATTAAACAGAAAAATCCCAATTCAATGTCAAACCAGAGACTTTTGGGAGGGCCATCCACTCAGAGAATTTTAAGTGTTTGCTTAATAATAATCACTGGAATTTAGAAGTCTACCTCTAATTTAGAGTTTTGGGGGCAGAATCTTTCTAAAAGTCAGTATATCCTTCCTGCCTCTATGCTGGGGGTCCTGATAACCACATGGCTGGGAGGGGTTTCTGTGTCCCTCATCCCGTACCTCATACAAGACGAGTCTGCACATAGTGTAGTGGGAAGGGCTGGGGGCTTAGCACCCCAAGCCTGCGGTCCAGGCCAGCTCTGCCCAGAATACGTTGAGTTCTCTCAGTCAACTGCCCCCACTGCTCTGGCCTGTTTGGCCTCCTGTGGGAGGGAGCAGCTGTCCTGCATCTCTTTCTCATCCCTTATGGCTCTCACACACCCGGTCCCTACACACCGGTGGTGGCAGGTGGAGCACACCGGCGTACTAGTCAACCACGCCCTCCCTGTCACTGTCCAGCCAACCTACCGCGCATTGTAGTTATCCACTTTTCTCCTCTGCCCCCACCACAATGCAAGGGCCCCGTGTTTGTCTCTCTGTTCCCCTCCCGAGTGCCAGCATCCACCCACATCTGACACACAGTGGCCTGGATCAATATTTGACTAGATCACATTGACTAGATCATTGAAAGACAGTGGGACGGAGGTTATATATATATATCTCAGTGGTGATCTTCCCTTTGCTCTTATGTCTTCCATCTCTAATTCTCCCCAGATGAGCACATGAGCTCATGACAATTCATTGCTACACTTGTCACCACCACCACCGTAGGCATGACAGCCCAATTTTGTCCCCAAATTCCAGCATATCTGTTCCTACCTCTCAGCCACCAGGTTGCTCCCTGGAGTCTACTCCCCAAAGCCATCTGCTCCCCCTGGCTTCCATGTTGTGTCTGTGGGACACTTAAGCTTCCAGAGTTGGAACATCTTTAAGTTTCTTAAACCTTGACTCCATACCCATCTCTGAGTCTGGTCAGTCCCCCAGGAACCCATGCTTCCTGGTACAGCCCCACGGGCCCGGCTTCAATTCCTGGAGCATCTTCTTAGAGATTAAACAGATGTGTAGTCCTTCCCACTGCAGACTCTCCCACCCGACCCCTCTCCCTGGCAGCTGCGTGTCACATACTGACCCATGTAAGTGACTCATGGGCAACTCCGAAGTCCCTCCTGGAGGATCATGGGAGAAGGTTGGACATGGATGAACACTAACTAGCTCTTTGCTCTCATCCCCTTCTTTGGTAGCACAGTGGTAAAGAATCTGCCTGCAACACAGGAGACCCAGGTTCAATCCCTGGATGGGGAAGGTCCCCTCCAGGAGGGCATGGCAACACACTCCAGCATTCTTGCCTGGAGAATCCCATGGACAGAGGAACCTGGCGGGCTACAGTCCACGGATCACAAAGACTGATTAACCGTCATCCTCTGCAACCAGCTCTGCCCCAGGAGGCTGACGGCCAGGGCTCCCTCTGGACGCTAGCTGACTTCAAGATCTAACACAATGTCAGAGGAGGAATTATACCTTCCCCTGGCTACTGCTCTGAAAAGTCACTCTGAGCAGTCTTTGTCCTGTGACTAAACCTCACTGCTGCTCTCAAAGTGACCGTCTCTCTGCAAATTCCATCTTGAGGCCCAGCTGCAGGATCTGCTGTTCCCTGGATGCTTTAGGCACGTTTAGGTGACATCCATTCAGCTGCTCCCGGCCTAGGACTCCCAGACTTGTGAGTTCCCCTCTGCCTCACACTTGTCCTCTCTCACTGCAGACGTCGCCTCCCTCCTCAACTCCAATCTTTCTGTGTGGGCACCATCTCCCTCCTGTTGGAGAGTGGGTTGATACAGCCACACATATATACTTACCAAACAAACATTAGGGGTAAACAAGTGTGACAGCTCGTACAACCTCCCCCGGGAGTCCAGGAGGTCCAGCACTCTGCTCTTTGGGTGAGCAGCAGCATTTTTTGTGAAGGCTTCACTCAAGGTCAACAAGACCACATCCCATGGTTCAGGACTGAGTCACCCTCCTGGTTGGCATCCAGCAACCAAAATTCTTCTGAACCTAACAAATGGAGCCAGGGATGGCATCCAGGGTCCTTTTGAAAAGGTTCCTGGGGCAGAGCCCAGGGGCCTAGCTGGAGTCTTGTGCCCCTTCTGAGCAGGTGGGAGCCACGCATCACCTTGAATGCCCCAGCTGCACCAGTGAGAGCTCACTTCTAGTGTTCATCCTGCTCGGTGAACACTGTGTTTGTACCACAGCTTATTGGTAGGCCATTTCAGCCAATAACAGTCCACTTACCTTTCTTTGGAAATAAAAACCTCTGCAAGCAAACTCTCACAAACAATTACAGAGCAGAGGAACATACTCACATCTTCTGTCAAAAACTAGGAGGTTTAGCCCTGATCTAGATAAAGCTCTTAAAATAGAGAAAACCAATGAGCAAAACCTGGGTAGGAAAACAGGCAAGTGACCTGATCAGACAGTTCATAGATAAAGAAAGCAAAACTGCCCTGAAACATAAGCAAAATATTCAACTTCACTCACAGTAAGAGAAGTGCAAATTAAGATGATACTGAAAGCACCATTTCTCACCTACCAGATACCAGGAGGTTCACATAGAAATTTTGAAAAAGTGTAATAATGTTGAATGATAAACTTAAAAAGTAGGAGCAAACATTTTCCATATAAAAAGATATATAAATTCAAAGAAGTTAGGAACAAGGAAATCAATCCTGAATATTCATTGGAGAGACTGATGCTGAAGCTGAAGCTCCAGTACTTTGGCCACCTGATGCGAAGAGCCGACTCATTAGAAAACACCCTGATGCTGGGAAAGATTGAAGGCAGGAGGAGAAGGGGACAACAGAGGACGAGATGATTAGATTGCATTACCAACTCAATGCATGTGAGTGTGAGCAAACTCTGGGAGATGGTGAAGAACAGGGAAGGCTGGTATGCTGCAGTCCATGGGTTGCAAAGCACTGGATAGGACTGAGCGACTGAACGACAAAGGAATATCTTGTAATGTAAAATTTGAACATGCATGCTAAGTCGCTTTAGTCATATCTGACTGTATGCGATCCCATGAACTGTAGGTTTCTCTGTCCATGGGATTCTCCAGGCAAGAATACTGGAGTGGGTGGCCCCTCTCCTCAGGGGATCTTCCCAACCCAGGGATTGAACCTGAGTCTTTTACATCTCTTGTATTTCCAGGTGGGTTCCTTACCACTGGGGCCACCTAGGAAGCCCAAAATTTGAGCTGGACTATCCAGATGAACTCGCTTCATCCAATAACAACCCCCAAAGGCAAGGACAGCTGAGTATCAGGGAGCACATTCAGCATCTGAACTTTGATTCCTAAATGCCATTCCCAGTTCTACAGAAACTAGGATTCAGTGCTGATTCCTGCTCTGGGGTAAGGAAAGCACAGGGTGAGGCTGGATGTCTTTTCCTATCAGAGAGTAAGAAAGAATTCAGACACAAGTGGAGGCCATCACAAGCACACCAGCCAGCACGAAGGAATTCCCACTGGCCACGTTCAGGACAGGCAGTTGAGCATCAATAATAATGACGATGATGATAGTAACTTATTATTAATACAAGTATGAATACATGGTAATTCATAACCTGGGGGAGGTGTGTGTGTGTGTGTGTGTGTGTGTGTGTGTGTGTGTGTGTGTGTGTGTGTGTGTGTGTGTGTGTGTGTGTGTGTGTGATGTAAAAAAAAAAGAGGAACAGAAGGCAAAAGTGGTTGCTTTCAGAGGTGCGTTCCTCTTTCTTTAGAAGGAACTATAGTCTCTTGTGGAGCTTCCCTGGGGGCTCAGTGGTAAAGAATCTGCCTGCAATGCAGGAGCTGTAGGAAAGATGGTTCGATCCCTGGGTCTGAAAGATCCCGCATAGCAGCCCACTCCAGTATTGTTGCCTGAAGAATCCCATGGCAGCGGGGCCTAGCAGGCTACAGTCCATGGAGTCTCAACGAGTCAGACACGACCGAGGTGACTTAGCACACACACAGGCAGGTAGTCACTTGAGAGGGAGCCGGGCTAGGAGAAAACTCTCATTATAGGTGACAGTTGGTCAGGAAAGACAGAATTTTGAGGACCACCATTTTGTGAATTGTTGAGTTCAATCAGCATTGTATATTTTCCTTTTTGTTTTTTCTCTATTTATGAAACAGTCCTCATCTTCACCCAAGGACCATAGACTTCTGCTGTCCACCCCGAGACTGTGGTTCTCTTGCACTGGGCAGGCCCAGAGGACAGCAGGGTGCAGGCCTTGCTGCTGGAGACAGAAGGCTTCAGTTCAGCCCTTCTGGTGAGAATTCTAGCAATTTTCATGAAAAATTGCCCTACATAGAATTTCATCTCTACTTTTAGGAGTTGTTCCTTAAAGAATACTGGCCCAAAGGCTCAGAAACGCCTTTAGAGTTCGTGTGGTTTTATTCATCAGAACAGACCATTAGAAACTAGTCTATAATACATAAGCATGATAAATAACATACAACAACCAGAAATAAAAAGACAACATCACATTTCATAATCACATTCAATATAAGAAAAGCTTATTCCTTTAAAAAAAATCACAATTTTCAATTCACCAAAGAAATCATTGATTTAAGAAGCAAGAGCTAACAATAGATGCTAGAACAGTTAGATGAAAGAACAATCATGTATTGCTAACTGCCCCCCTCCAAGTTCAAAAGGAAAAATGTATCTTCATTAGGGAAAGACATGACAGTTATTATCTTGAGCAGCATCAATAATTGTGGGAGAATCTGCCATGTACCCATGAAAGGCAGGGATATGACATCCAACTATAGTTGCCAAGCACGTTTAACTGAATCAAGGCTTTAGACATACCTACAGTTTACTGGAAGCATAGGGGCTAGAAGAGCTAGTTAAACTACCACAAGGAAGCCTTCAAGCAGCCTCCAGACTAGTACTTTCTATAAACAAAGCCCTTAAAAAAAACTTGGTCTGAAAAAAGTCATTAAAAGAAAACAAGGGGACATATCCTAGATTAAAAGACATTAAGAAGTTATAAGAATGAAAAGCCATTCATAATCCTTGTTTTTTTTCAGTAGTCATGTGGAGATGTGAGAGCTGGACTGTCAAGAAGGCTAAGCACTGAAGAATTGATGCTTTCAAATTGTGGTGTTGGAGAAGACTCTTGAGAGTCCTTGGACAGTAAAGAGTTAAAACCCGTCAATCTTAAAGGAAATCAACCCTGAATACTCACTGGAAGGACTGATGCTGAAGATGAAGCTCCAATCCTTTGGCTACATGCTGTGAAGAACTGACTCATTGGAAAAGACCCTGATGCTGGGAAAGATTGAAGGCAATTGGAGAAGAGGGTGGCAAAGGATGAGATGGTTAGATAGCATCACCAACTCAATAGACATGGATTTGAGCAAATTCCAGGAGATGCTGAAGGACAGGAAAGCCTGGCGTGCTGCATGCAGTTCATGGAGTTGCAAAGCATCAGACATGACTGGGCTCCTGAACAACAACATAATCCTTAATGGGTTTCTGTCTGGAAGAGAAAACCATAAAATGCATTTTGGGGATGTTCAGGGATATGTTAGTATTGGCTAAATAGTAGATGAACTTAGATAACAATTCATTTTCCTAATGGAAGGCCCCAGCTGTGTAGTGATGCCAAACCAAAGCCAAACCAGAGAGAGCCTTATGATCTTGATCCACGGTCCTCCCTAGATTGGACCAGCCTGGCTCCCTAGACCTTGCTTCTGGGGTCCCTCAATAGGGCAGGGTGGGATGAGATGCTGGCAGGGGTTCTCTGAGGCTCTCCTGAGATGGTCCAGAACCAGGAGGATTCACACTAGGAGAAAGCACCTGACTTAAATCTCACTGGTCCACGTAGGAAGGAACCCAGAGCCTCAGCTTGCCTCCCATCCTGATTCTGACCCACAGCAGAGATAGAGATGGAGTTTTTTCCTGGTTCTGTTTTGAACTTGGACCCAAGTTTCGATGCCCTTGAAGAATTTTCTGAACTTATTGCTTTCCCTTGCCTAGCTCATCCTGACTCATCCTTCTCTGGGCACTGTTGCTCTGAGAAGTTTTCTTGGATGTCACTGCTCTTGATCTCCTCTAAGCGATCTGTTTTGTCCCTGTAACATCCAGTTCATACCTCAATTTGTGTTATTCTGAAATGCTGTGTTTGCACATTACCCTGATCCTTCCAGCTTGGGCTCCTTGAGCCAGAAAGCTATGTGTGGCCCTCTGCCCAGAGCTTAGCGCAGGGTCTGGCACATGACAGCCAGTCAAGGACATTAGTAGAATTGGTAACAGTTGGCAAGAGGCATACAGGAAATGGCCCCGGATGGTGGTGGTGACGTTGATGACAATCGGATGGCTACAACTTGGCCAAGCTGAGCTGGAAGCATCCAAGCTGAAGTCATGTTGGGAAAAATAGCCAGAAAGAGCCCAAGCACCTGGCCAGGCATGGAAGGAGGGGGTAATATTAGTGTGCACCTCCCCGCAGGGCAGCCGGCTGAGAGCTGGTGCCACCTTTACGACCAGCGCCCAAAACTGGCGGGTGTTCATTCACACGTCTTTGCAGGGCCACTTCAGGGCTGTTTGAAAGCAGATTACATGAGAGATGCCATGTTCCAAGAGAAATGGGAGCAAGTCCACGGCTTAATGCAAAAACAACGTGTTCCCTTTTGTTCTGCTTTATCTTCTCTGCAAAACTTGCCACTCCTCAAATCAGACGCTTAGGAAGCTCTGGGGCCTAGCAGACTTAGGACACATAAAGTTTGCAGAAAACGGTTAAAACAGCAACATCAGTGAGTGTTCCAGCGCTCTGAGGTATGCGACTCTATCTGGAGCGAGTTCTGGGAATGAATTCCAAATGACCTGGAAGGAATCCTAAGTGGAGAGGGACACAGACCTTCAGTGTCCCAGCTGTACTCAGAGAGGCAAGAACGGGAGGGAACAAAAGCAGGTAAGGGTGGACCTTGGTGCTCCGCTGGCCTGTGAACCAGGAGGGCGGCCTGGGCAGTGTCCGCTGGCTGTGGGCCTGATGTCGTCTCCAGTCCCGTGAGAAGCAAACCAGGCTCTGTTATCCCAGAACTCAGGCCTTGGCTTTTATTGTTGTTCAGTCTCTAAGTTATGTCAACTCTTTGCAACCTCATGGATTACAGCATATCAGGCTTCCCTGTCCTTCACTGTCTCCCAGAGCTTGCTCCAACTCATGTCCATCAAGTCAGTGATGCCATCCAACCCTCTCATCCCCTGCCTCTCCCTTCTCCTCCTGCCCTCAATCCTTGGGCACGTGCAAAACTCCCTGGCACAGAGCACGTGCTCAGGCAATGTCTCTAAAGTGAATAATTGTTGTGGGCTCACCCCTCCATCATTCCTTCTCTGTCTCCTGCTCCTCTACCTGAGTCTTCCTGATAATATTAATTTAAAAAAACACTTTTACCTTCGAGCAAAAAAGATGAATCCACAGAGGGACTCAGGCTATTGAATTGCCCTCCTTCTTGATTGTAAGGAGATCCAACCAGTCCATCCTAAAGGAGGTCAGTCTTGGGTGTTCATTGGTAGAACTGATTTTGAAACTGAAACTCCAATACTTTGGCCACCTGATGAGAAGAATTGACTCATTTGAAAAGACCCTGACACTGGGAAAGATTGAGGACAGGAGGAGAAGTGGGTGACAGAGGATGAGATGGTTGGATGGCATCAGTGACTCAAGGGACATGAGTTTGAGTAAACTCCAGGAGCTGGTGACGGACAGGGAGGCCTGGTGTGCTGCAGTCCATGGGGTCACAGGGTCAGACACGACTGAGTAACTGAACTGAACTGAACTGGACTGAACTTCCTAGTTGGGGAGAATCAGAACTCATCTCAGTTTCCATGCTTGGGCCTCCTCTTGAGAAGGAAGACTCTTCCTGTCACTCGGTGACCACTGGGAGGAGCCAGGAAGCACAGACTCCTGGCCCAGGGAAGCTGGTGTTAATGACTCTGAAGCTGGGGACTCTGGTGTATGTGGATCCCTTGGGTTCCGACTAAGATGCATGTCCCCTCTGCCCAAGCCCAGAGCCTGTGCATCAGCAGGCCTGAGACAGTTCTCCAGAATCTTCACCCAGGTGTTCAGATGGGATGTTGGGCAGGTGCCCCTGCAGCCTGGAAGATAATGCCACACGCACAGTCTCATTCTTCAAAGTCTTGACCTTCCCCCCAGACCCTAGCACAGTCTCTCCTCTGAGAGCTCAGCTACTCCAGAATCGACCACCTCTCACTTTGGGAAGACCGCTCCAGGTACAAAACCAGAGTCGGCACCTGGGATGAAGCTGGAAGTTCTCTGATGAACTCACAATGTTTTATAAGCTCCACTCTATCTTGGGCTTTTCCTTCCTTAGATTTCAGAGGTGGCCTGATTTCCAAGCTGCTGTAACTCCAAGTTACTGTGTCTCGCTATGTCTCATGCTTGTCCCCTAGTGGCCTGGAAACCCCCTGAGCTGGGCACCCGGTGTCTGGGTGGCCCCAGAGTGCAGGGAACACAGCAGAGCGTGAGTTCAGTGAGAGCAAAGAGGTTTGCTGGGCTGAAGCCGGCCGACGGCGACGTGATCCCTGAATAGTAATGGGTGAAATAAAGAGGAGTCATGAAGACAGCTAGTGGCCTTGGTGTGATGGCCCCAGAAATTCAGGGACATGAGAGAGGCCATTGTGCCATCTGCTACGCTGCCCCGTGTGCTAAGCCGTTTCAGTTACGTCTGTCTCTTTGCGTCCCCCATAGTCCGCCAGGCTCCTCTGTCCATAGGATGCTCCAGGTAAGAATACTGGAGCGGGTAGCCATCCCTTTCTCCAGAGGATCTTCCCGACCTAAGGACGGAGCTCGCGTCTCCTGTGTTTCCTGCTTTGGCAGGCAGATTCCTTACCGCTGAGCCACTGGGGAAGCCCATGGTTCCCGCTGGTTTGTCACAGACCTTGTAGAGAGACAGACCCTGGTGTTATGGACTGTGCCCGCTTGTCCAGAGTGGTGAATTCAATGTCCCAGGATGACCAAACAATGCTTTACACTTAATGCCTCTTAATCAGTGAATACAATGAATGTGTGGATGAGAAGATTTATAACGTCTCATGATGCCAGTCGGTCCAGTTCAGAATAACATCCCCCTTTGAAGAGAAAAAAAGGTCAGCAGAGTGAGGAAGCCAAGATGTGGCTGGTGTGAATGATAGCCTTCTGCTTATAAAAGGAAACTGTCAATCACATTTAAGACTTCAAAATATTTTACACAGTGTTTTCACTGTCACAGAGGAAGCAATGAATCTAACTGGCATGTAAATATGAATATGTGATTCATAGCACAGTTATCCATAGTTCAAAACTCCTAAAAATACTATGAAATGAGTATTAGTAACTTGTTTACAAATTGATTCAGAATAAACCACATTAAGAAAGTTTTCTAAACTCCCAACATACTCACTGACCTGAAATCTTTCAGATTCTGTCCAGTCTCACTACCTCATTACCATTTCATGACCACAGCCTCCTAGACTGTCAGACGTGCAAAGGGACTCATAAATAATGCTTTAAAATATTTAATAAAAAGTAATTTATATACATTACAAAAAATTAAACTGTAGAATAAAGTACAGCCGGAAAGGAAGTCTCCCTCCCTCCCTAGCAGTGAAACTCCACACGCAGAGGTCACTCTCACTCCTGGTTTCTAGTGTATCCTTCAAGGACACACAAGCTTATTTGTGTGGACCTTGCTTATTTACATGAATGTAATATATTATGTATATTGTTTTTTCAATAAAAAATACAACTTGATTCCTTATCAGGGCATATACTGGTACATCTTATTTTTCTCTCCTGCTTTATAGATATACCAAAAATCATTTAAAGAACAACCTATTATTGGACAATTATTTTTTTCTAACCTTTTTCTGCAATTAAAATGAGCATTCTTTTCTGATGGGTACTGAAGGAGAATTCCTCAGTAAAGAGATCAAATTGTATGTGAAGATGAAGCTAAAATGTACATCTTCATGAAAAATGTGTATGCTCGGTGATGTCAGACTCTTGGTGACCGCATGGACTGTAGCCCACTAGGTTCCTCTGTCCCGTGGACTGAACCCCACCCCCATCCCCACAGGCCCCTGTGTCCATGGGATTTCCCAGGTAAGAATCCTGGAGTGGTTTGCCATTTCCTCCTCCAGGGGATCTTCCTGACCCAGGAATCAAACCCACATCTCCTGCCTTGATAGGCAGATTCTTTACCACGGTGTCACCTGAGAAGTGCCATTAAAAGTGTACAAAATGCTGGTTTTCACACAACTTCATCCACACAGTGTGTTAAGATTTTTAAATGTTTTATAAATCTAAGAGATAGAGATGGGGTCTTATTTGAATTTTTATTTTTAATAAAGAATGAAGATTTTTACCCCAAGTTTAAAATCATTTGTACTTCTTTATCCATGAAATTGGAACTCCCTTGCTTTTTTTGATAATCCAGTGAATGTTGGCAATTTGATCTCTGGTTCCTCTGTGTTTCCTAAATTCAGCTTGGAAATCTGGAAGTTCATGGTTCACGTACTATTGAAGCCTGACTTGGAAGATTTTGAGAATTACTTTGCTAGCGTCTGAGATGAGTACAATTGTGTGGTAGTTTGAACATTCTTTGGCATTGCCTTTCTTTGGGATTAGAATGAAAACTGACATTTTCCAGTCCTGTGGCCATTGCTGAGTTTTCCAAATTTGCTGGTGTATTGAGTGCAGCACTTTCACAGCATCATCTTTTAGGATTTGAAATAGCCCAACTGGAATTCCATCACCTCCACTAGCTTTGTTCATAGCGATTCTTCCTAAGGCCTGATTGACTTCACATTCCAGGATGTCTGGCTCTAGGTGAGTGATCACACCATCATGGTTATCTGTATGCAGGTCAAGAAGCAACAATTAGAACTGGACATGAAACAACAGACTGGTTCCAAATCAGGAAAGGAGTATGTCAAGGCTGCATATTTTCACCCTACTTATTTATCTTATATGCAGAGTACATCATGTGAAATGGCAGGCTGGATGAAGCACAAGACGGAATCAAGATTGCCAGGAGAAATATCAATAACCTCAGATATGCAGATGACACCACCCTTATGGCAGAAAGTGAAGAACTAAAGAGCCTCTTGATGAAAGTGAAAGATAAGAGTGAAAAAGCTGGCTTAAAACTCAACATTCAGAAAACTATGATCATGCATGGCGTCCAGTCCCATCACTTCGTGGCAAATAGAGGGGGAAACAAGAGAAACAGTGTCAGACTTTATTTTTCTGGGCTTCAAAATCACTGCAGATGGTGATTGCAGTGAAATTGCATGAAAGTAAAAGATGCTTACTCTTTGGAAGGAAAGTTATGACCATCCTAGACAGCATATTAAAAAGCAGACATTACTTTACTGACAAAGGTCCGTCTAGTCAAAGCTATAGGTTTTCCAGTGGTCAGGTATGGATGTGAGAGTAGGACTATAAAGAAAGCTGAGCACCAAAAAACTGAAGCTTTTTAACCGTGGTGTTGGAGAAGACTCTTGAGAGTCCTTTGGACTGCAAGGAGAGCCAACCAGTCCATCCTAAAGGAGATCAGTCCTGAATATTCATTGGAAGGACTGATGCTGAAGCTGAAACTCCGATATTTTGGCCACTTGATGCAAAGAACCGAGTCCTTGGAAAAGACCCTGATGCTGGGAAAGATTGAAGGCAGGAGAAGGAGATGACAGAGGATGAGATGGTTGGATGGCATCACCGACTCGATGGATATGAGTTTGAGCAAACTATGAGAGAAGGTGAAGGACAGGGAGGCCTGGTGTGCTGCAGTCCATGGGCTCACAAAGAGTTGGACACGACCGAGCGACTGACCTGACTGACTGACTCATCCATGAAATGTTTATTCAAGTCTTTACACAATTGTGTATTAGATAATGACTTTTCCCGAATGTCCTGTAAGAGCTATTTACATATCAAGAATGGAAGATATGTGTTTATTGTTTACCTGGTAAAATTATCTTTGCTTCCAGCTTGTTACTTATCTTTTTACTTTGGGTAATTTCTAATGCCGAGTCAGTAAATTTATATAGTTTCATTTTAATTGCTGTTTGTGGATTTCGTTTCCTGCTAACCAAGTTCTTTTCCACACTGAAGTTATACAAATAAAATTTTTACATGTTTTGTTCTTAAATTGTATTTTATACCTTAAATTTATGATCCATATGGAATTTACATTGGTATATAAAGTATGAACCAAAAGCCCCAGGTTGAATTTTTTTTTGTTGTTAAATGGTTAGTTATTTGTTCAACAGTGTTTCCTATATAATTTATCTTTCTCACTGCTTTTAAATGTTACATTTATCATATACAACATTTATATATGTGTTAGAGTTTTTATACATCTTTTATTCTATTTTTATATTTATATTTTATAATACTGTTCTATTTTTATACTATGTTTCAAATCCTTTATCTTACTAAAGCTTCATAATACATATAACATCTGGATAGTTTATTTTTTACCTCATGAATTTTCCATCTTTGGACTTTTCTATTTATGGAAGAACAATATGTTTTTTAAATCTGGAGTCTGACAAAGTAAAAAATTCCAATAGCAGTTTTTACTTGGATTATATTTAATTTCTATTGCCAAAGTATCTATTCATTGTAAGTATAGGACATGTTTCCATGTTGAATCTTTTAGCAGAATTCTAATTTTTTCCTATAAATGTTCTATGTAGTTTTATTTATTTTTAATAATTTTAATCATTGGTGAAAAAGTAAACATAATCTCTTTAATTGAAAAAGCATTGTGTATTTATATTCTCTCTCTTTCTCTCTGGAGATCTGTATCTAGGTAGATAGATACATACAGAATGAGAGAGAGTTCTATACTAGAACTAAGACCAAAACCAAAATATATTCAGTCACCTTAACAAAGACTAAAGGTATGTTGATGGGATCAATGGGATCTGCCAATTGAAACACCTTCCAGAACAAGGCTCAACAACCTCAAGGAAAACATAACATTACTTACTTTGTCATATACAATGTTCAACACAGAATCAAAAATTATGAGACAAAGCAGGAAACAAAGGTTCGCCTAGTCAAGGCTATGGTCTTTCCTGTGGTCATGTATGGATGTGAGAGCTGGACTGTGAAGAAGGCTGAGCGCCGAAGAATTGATGCTTTTGAACTGTGGTGTTGGAGAAGACTCTTGAGAGTCCCTTGGACTGCAAGAAGATCCAACCAGTCCATTCTGAAGGAGATCAATCCTGGAATTTCTTTAGAAGGAATGATGCTAAAGCTGAAACTCCAGTATTTTGGCCACCTCATGCGAAGAGTTGACTCATTGGAGAAGACTCTGATGCTGGGAGGGATTGAGGGCAGGAGGAGAAGGGGACGACAGAGGATGAGATGGCTGGATGGCATCACTGACTCGATGGATGCGAGTCTGAGTAACCTCCGGGAGCTGGTGATGGACAGGGAGGCCTGGCGTGCTGCGGTTCATGGGGTCGCAAAGAGTCGGACACGACTGAGCGACTGATCTGATCTGATCTGATCTGATCAAGACGAAAAACAGTTGACAGAGATTTAAGTATGTTGGACACTTTAAGTTTTGTGGAAAGCACCTACAAACTTGAGGGGCACAGCAGTCCCTTACTGGGATAAATAAAACTAAAAGCACACCTAGACGTGTCAGAGTACAGCTGCTGTAAACCAAAGACAAGAAGGAACCTTTTGAAAGCAGTCAGATAAAAACAATATATTAAATACACACAGAATGGAACTGATTACTCCTAACTTTTAATCAGGAAAACAAAAAACATAAGCCAGTGTATAAAGTAAGGAAATCTTTAAAGTGCTGAAAAATTAAAACTGTCAGTTCTGTATATATATATTCATTGAAAGTATCTTTTGAAATGAGGGTGAAAACACCTTCAGAGAAATGAAAGCTAAGGAAGCATGCATGAGCTATAAAAAATGATAAAGTTCTTTATGAATGATGATAATATCAAAACAAAACTTGGAAATACAGGAAGGGTAAGGGCACTGTGAACAGTCAATACACGGATAAACAGTAGAAACTGTTCTCCTTTGCTTAATCTTCACGGTAAACTATCAACATTATATTGTGAAATTTTTAAGACATATAATAGTAAACGGTATTAAGACAGCTGTACATAGGACAGTGAATTTAAATGGAATAATACTTGATATTTTTGATATTTTATCAGAAGTGTTTAATATTAATCTTAAATACACAACGCTAGGTCAAAATACACAATTTAATCACTACAGTAACCACTAAATAGAAAAAGAAGAAAACCAACAATACCACCACCAACAGGCCTAGCTAAAAAAGAGAAAGCAAAAAGTTGAACTTTTAAAATTTATATAACTTGAAAAAAAGAGAATAAAGTGGAAAAGGGGAATAAAAAATTGATAGGACAAATAGAAAATGAATAAGATAGTAGCAATTGCATTAAATATAAATGGGCAAAACACTATTCAAAAGACAAACTTTCAGATCACATAAAAAGATAAGGCCTAATGATCTGATCACTACAAGCACTACATTCTAAATATAAGGAAATGACAGATTAAAAATAAAAGAATAGAAAAATATATAACATAAAATGTATGCTTAAGAAAGCTTGTGTGGCTATGTTAATAACAAAAACGGAGAATTCAGAACAAATGCATCACCAGAGAGAATAAGAATCATTTCCTAATGATAAAAACTCTTTTTCTGAGGAAGACATAACTAGAAGAAATGTGAATACACATAAAAGCAAAGTTTCAAAATAGATAATACAAAAACTGATAGAATTAAAGGGAGAAATAAATAGAGCACAATCATTGTTAGAGATTTTAACACTTCTCTCTCAGGAATTGAAATTATCACTAGATAACAAATTAGGTACATGGAAAATTTGGACAACTCTATCAACTGCCTTGACCTAACTGATATTTATAGAAGAATGCCACATCCAAAGCCATAGAACAGACATCATTTTTTAGTGCCCATGAAATGTCCCTCAGGAAGAACCATATGCAGGGCCATAAAAATAAAATCCCAGTAAATTTAAAAAAGTTTCAAAATCTTATACTGCATATTCACTGATTGAAATTATAACAATAAAATCGTTATTTTTAAAAATCCAATATTTATAAAATTTAAAATGCACTTCTCAGTAACACTGTATTCAAAGGGGAAAAAAAATCACGATATAATGTGTTTTTTTATTAAATTTTATTTTGCTTAACTTTACAATATTGTATTGCTTTTACCATACATCGAGATGGATCCGCCACCAGTATACACATGCTCCCCATCCTGACAAGATAATGTTTTGAACTGAATTATAATGAAAACAAACATCAAAAACATATGAGATTCAGAAAAAGCAGTACAAGATGGAAGCTTTGCAAGTTTAAATGCATATGCTATCCAAAAAAGAAATTAAAAGTGAATATTAGTCTCCTTCTTAAGAAGCTAGTGTATAAAGAAAACACAAATCACTTAAAGAAATAAAAGTAAGAGCAGATGAAATCATTGAAATAAAAAATGTAGAGAAAACTTACCAAAAAATTAATCCATTCATACACAAACTCTCTCCAAAAATCAACTAGGAAGGGCCTCACCCCAACTCAGTTTTTGAGGCCAGTGTATCTCTGATCTCAAAAATTGAGAAAGGTATGACAAAAATGTAAATTAAAGACAAACATTCTTCATAAAAAATGTTTAATAAGACACTAAGAAATAAAATTCAGTAATATGTAGAAAGGATAATACAAAAATATGTCCTAAGCAAGTAAGATTTATCCCAAGAATGGAAGGTTGATTTAACATTTGAAACCAATTCATCACATTAATAAAGGGGGAAAAATGATCATTTCAATAGATACAGAAAAAAAAACATTTGTTGAAATTCAACATCAATGTATCACTACATCACTACATCAAAGCTACATACATCATTACATAAATCACTACATCAAACTACAAATTAAGCAAAACGTGTTCATTCTGAAAAAGGGCATCTACGAAAGAACAGCCACTTACGTGTATTATCACAAGTGCGTGCTCAGGCACTTCAGTCGTATCCGACTCTTTGCAACTCTATGGACTGTAGCCTGCCAGACCGCTCTGTCCATAGTATTCCCCAGGCAACAATACTGGAGTGGGTTTCCATGCCCTCCTCAGGGGATCTTCTTAACCCAAGGATCAAGGAGCGAATGAACTCGAGTCTCTTCTGTCTCCTGCGCTGGCAGGTGGGTTCTTTACCACTAGCGCCACCTGGGAAGGCCTCCATTATTATTATGTTTAATGGCAGAACATTGAATGCCTTCCTGTAGGGTTGGTATAAGGCAGCACAGTGTCTGTTCTTAGCACTTCAATTCAACAGAGCAATAAAGGGAAAAGAAAATTCTATAGAATTTGAGAAAGAAAGAGTAAAGCGGTTTTTATTTGCAGTTAACATGATTTCATGTACATAGAAAATATTAAAGAAGCTACAAAAATGCTGCTGGACCAATTAAACAAGATCACAGGATAAGGTCAATATAAAAAAAATCTACTGTAAGTATTTGTATTAGCCCATGCAAATGAAAAACATATTTTTTTTTTTAAAAAAGGCTATCTACAATAGCATCAAAAAACAAAATGTTTAATAACAAATGTAATAAAAGCCATGCTTAATCTCTGACTGAAAACTTTTATAAAAACAATTTCTGAGAGAAATTAAAGGTAGAGAGAGAAAGTTCATGGACTAGAAAATTCAATATTATCAAGATGTCAGTTCTCCTCCCAACTGATTTGTAGTTTCAATGCAATCCCACTGAAAATCCTAGTAAACATTTTTGCGAATATTAACTAGCTGATTGTAAACTTTGTGTGGTTATCTAAAGAACCTAGGATACCTAAAACCATCTTAAAGACAAGTGTGTGCTCAGTCGCTCACTCGTGTTCAACTCTTTGCAACCCCGTGGACTGTAGCCCGCTAGGCTCCTCTGTCCATGGAATTTCCCAGTCAAGAATATGAGAGTGAGTTGCCCGTTCCTCCTCCAGGGGATCTTCCCAACCCAGGGATCGAACGTGTGTCCTTTCCTCCGCCTGCATTGGCAGGTGGATTCCTTTCCACAGAGTCACCAGGGAAGCAATAGAAGTGGAGAATTTTCACTACCTGATTCCAAGACTTGCTATAAGCTACAAGACACTGCAGTTTTGACATATGGATAGAGAAACAGATCCACAGAGCAGGATAAGTCTAGAAGGAGGTCCACACAGCCATGGGACTTCTGATGAAGGTTCAGTATCATGCATTAAGGAAAGCGTGGTCTTGTCATAAGTAATTTTGGAACAATTAGATAAACATAATAGGGTAAACTAAAGCTTAATTCTGCCTCATATACCAAAAGAAATTAATTTGAGATGGAGCATTTAATATGAGCCCAAAACATAAAAGCTAAAACCAAAATCTCTGGAAGAAATTAAGAGAATACCTTTGCAACATTGAGTCAGGCCAAGATTTAATAGAGAGACCATAAAATGCACTAAGTAAAAGGAAAAGCAATCATAAATTGAACATCAATGTTAACAATATCTGCACATGAAGGGTCTCTACCAAGAATGAAAAGTCAAGCTGGATACCGGGGGAAAAACATTCACAATACATATGTCTGTCAAAGTCCTTATATTCAGAATATATAAAGAACTCATAAAATTCAACAATAAAATGCCAAACATTTTGGGATAGGCACATGGTTGAAGTGGATTCAGCAGAAGATATATTGTGTTCTTTACAAAATGCAAATTTCACTGCTGCGTTGTTTTAAGAAATCGCAGCATCTACCCCAGCTTCAACAACTACCACACTGATGAGCGAGTTGCCATCAGCACTGAGGCAGTTATCTTTACCAGCAAAAAGACTTCAAGTCACTGAAGGCTTAGATAGTGGTTAGCATTTTTTAGCAACAAAGGAATTTTAATTAAGTATTTACACTATTTTATAAGACATAATGTTATTGCATGCTTAATAGACTTCAGTATAGTGTAAACACAACTTCTATGCACTGGGAAACCAAAAATTTGTGTGACTTGCTTTATTTCACAGTTTGCTTTATTGCAGTGGTTTAGAAAGAAATCCACAGTATCTATGAGGTCTGTCTGTATGTGACCACAAAACGACCTCAATGTGTGTAAACTGCAGCTATATTTATAATAACCCCAAACTGGAAACAAGTCAAATGTCCATCAACAGAGAACGACCCGATTGTGGTACATTCTTACTACTAATACTACTAAGCATTGCAAATAAATAATGCATACAGCAACGCGGATGAATTTTAAAATTTTTACGAGTGGCATGTGCTAAGCATTAAAGAATACATACTGAGTGACTGCGCTGACATGAGGTTCAAGAACAGACAGAACAAGTCGATAGTTGTCTGTGGAAGTGGAAATTGGCCATAAGGAAGAGAGAGAAAACTTGTGCAGCAACATAAAAATTCTATATCCAGGTGGAGGCTTTGGTCACACAGGTATACAGAGTTGTCAGGTTGTACGCTGAAGGACTGTGCAGTCAAATGTTTGTGAATTTTACTTCAATTAAAAATTGCTGGACATTGTTGTTTTATGATTGTTTTACTAATCAGTCCGTTGCACATTTTTATGATTTTAGCATCTGAAGGAGGCATGTGTACAATCTGTTTTAGCAGTTTTCTGAAAGCAGAAACAGATACCAATTTTTGTTTTATTTTTAATTTTTAATATCATCATGAGAAAGAAAGAGCAAGAGAATGAGAAAGAAAAAGAGAAATAGAAAAGTTGATTTATCTTAAATAATGGGGTTCAGTCAGTTCAGTCACTCGGTCACGTCTAACTCTTTGCGCACGACCCCAAGAATCACAGCACACCAGGCCTCGGTGTCCATCACAAACTCCCGGAGTTTACTCAAACTCATGTCCATCGAGTCAGTGATGCCATCCAGCCATCTCATCCTCTGTCGTCCCCTTCTCCTCCTGCCCCCAATCCCTCCCAGCATCACAGTCTTTTCCAATGAGTCAACTCTTTGCATGAGGTGGCCAAAGTATTGGAGTTTCAGCTTTAGCATCAGTCCTTCCAAAGAACACCCAGGACTGATATCCTTCAGAATGGACCAGTTGGATCTCCTTGCACTCCAAGGGACTCTCAAGAGTCTTCTCCAACACCACAGTTCAAAAGCATCAATTCTTTGGCTCTCAGATTTCTTCACAGTCCAACTCTCACATCCATACATGACCACAGGAAAAACCATAGCCTTGATTAGACGGACCTTTGTTGTTAAGATAATGTCTCTGCTTTTGAATATGCTATCTAGGTTGGTCATAACTTTCCTTCCAAGGAGTAAGCGTCTTTTAATTTCATGGCTGCAATCACCATCTGCAGTGATTTTGGAGCCCAGAAAAATAAAGTCTGACACTGTTTCCCCATCTATTTCCCATGAAGTGACGGGACCAGATGCCATGATCTTAGTTTTCTGAATGTTGAGCTTTAAGCCAACTTTTCCACTCTCCTCTTTCACTTTCATCAAGAGGCTTTTTAGTTCCTCTTCACTTTCTGCCATAAGGATGGTGTCATCTGCATATCTGAGGTTATTGATATTTCTCCTGGCAATCTTGATTCTAGCTTCTGCTTCTTCCAACCCAGCGTTTCTCATGATGTACTCTGTACAGAAGTTAAATAAGCAGGGTGACAATGTAGAGCCTTGACGTACTCCTTTTCCTATTTGGAACCAATCAGTTGTTCCATGTCCACTTCTAACTGTTGTTTCCTGACCTGCATATAGGTTTCTTAAGAGGCAGGTAAGATGGTCTGGTATTCCCATCTCTTTCACAATTTTTCACAGTTTATATTAATCCACACATTCAAAAGCTTTGGCATAGTCAATAAAGCAGAAATAGATGTTTTTCTGGAACTCTCTGGCTTTTTCAATGATCCTGCGGATGTTGGCAATTTGATCTCTGGTTCCTCTGCCTTTTCTAAAACCAGCTTGAACATCTGGAAGTTCACAGTTCATGTATTGCTAAAGCCTGACTTGGAGAATTTTGAGCATTACTTTACTAGCGTGTGAGATGAGTGTAATTGTGCAGTAGTTTGGACATTCTTTGGCATTGCCTTTCCATCATATACAAAGTTAAAGGAATTTGGAGTTTTATATGGGCTCACTTTGAATTACATATTCTTGAGCAAAAAATGAAGCCCATAGCAAAACAATACACATTGCCTAACCCCATTATTAAGTTAGACACAGACCACAGCCTTGTCTAACTCAATAATGGGGTTAGGCAATGTGTATTGTTTTGCTAGGGGCTTCATTTTTTGCTCAAGAATATGTAATTCAAAGTGAGCCCATATAAAACTCCAAATTCCTATAATTTTGTATATGATAGATTCACAAACTGTGTTTAGAATATGGTGACATCCTCTCTTAAATTGCACTTCCTGTCTTTGTAGCCCCACGTTTCTGGCAGCATGTTTATCAGGGCCCCTTTGATGAGTTGCAGTCCCTTGAGAGTCCTCTTGAGAGTCCCTTAGACTGTAAGGAGATCCAACCAGTCCATCCTAAAGGAGATCAGTACTGGGTGTTCTTTGGAAGGACTGATGTTGAAGCTGAAACTCCAATACTTTGGCCACCTGCTGCAAAGAGCTGACTCAGTTGAAAAGACCCTGATGCTGGGAAAGATTGAGGGCAGGAGGAAAAGGGGACGACAGAGAATGAGATGGTTGGATGGCATCACCGACTCAGTGGACATGAGTTTGGGTAGACTCCGGGAGTTGGTGATAGATAGGGAGGCCTGGCATGCTGCTGTTCATGGGGTCACAAAGAGTTGGACACGACTGAGCAACTGAACTGAACTTGATGAGTTAGCACTGGAGGATTTTCTGTAAAATAACTCTGAACCAAGTCACAACCTAGCAATGCAACAATTGTCAAACAAAGGTGAAGGATTGTGACCCTGTCTCTTTATATACTAATGAACATATGCACACTCAGTTGTGCAGCTGTATCCAACTCTTTGTGACCCCATGGACTGTAACCCGCCAGGATCCTCTGTCCATGGGATTTCTCAGGCAAGAATACTGGATTGGGTTGTTATTTTCTCCTCCAGGGGATCTTCCTGACCCAGGGATCAAACCCAGGTTTCCTGCATTGTAGGCAGATTCTTTACCAGAGATACCAGGGAAGCTCATGAAGTAAATGCCAAGCCAATCCTGCATGACTTCAGGTTACAAAACTCACAGTAATGCCACACGTACCATTTGGAGAATCATCCCCTCTCACACTCAGTTCACACGTCTCAGCAGATTCTGGTCAGGCACGTGCCCCGAGCTTGTCCATTTACATCCACAACCCGGCAGTGTGTGGGTGAGTAGGTGTAGGCCACATTGGACCAGAGTCTCAGCATCAGGACTTTCGCTGGATTTGGGTTCTCTTTCTAGGACAGTTGCTGACTCACTGCTGGTCATCACTGGGACCCAGGTGGTTCTAGTGGTGAAGAACCTGCCTGCTGATGCAGGAGACATAGGGGATTCAGCTTCGATCCCCGGGCAGGGAAGATCCCCTAGAGGAAGGCATGGCAACCCACTCCAGTATTCGTACCTGGAGAATACCCAAGGAGAGAGGCGCCTGGCAGGCTACAGTCTTTGGGGTCACAAAGAGTTGGAAATGACTGAAGTGACTGAGCACGCATGCACATGGGAAGCCACACTAAGCGTGCAGCCAACACAGGTGAAAATTAAACACTTTTTAAAAGAGCATAGACTCAGCGACTCATGATATTACTGAGTGCCTGTACCCAGACATAGTTGGAATCACTGATCCAGTCAACACATGCCCTTTTCTGTTTGAAATATTTTGAGTTATTAATACTTTGCTTGAAGCCCAAGAGTCTTTGTTAGGACAGCATCCAGGGAGAAGCTGAGTTTCACATTACTTCTTTTTTGCAACACTTACTGCCAGAGAACAAAGAATGACATCCACGAATTTCCTATTCAACATTGTTCAAGATGGACATTTTCAAGGGTTTAAGAGCACATGGAACTCAGCATCCATGGCTCCTTTTGAAGACAAAAGAAGTCAAAATGGAACAAAAAGACTATCTGACAACTACATTCAGTCAAGCAAGAAATGGATTTAAATAAATGACTTCGTTGTATACTTAGATTTGCTGCTCGCATCCTAATTCCTTTCTCCAAGACTTCTTTATTTTTAAAACTGAAAACTTGTGGGAAGCATGGACACAGAAGGGAATGTCCTGGTTACATTATTCTTTCACTGTCAGCATTTATCACAATTTATCACAGGGTTTGGAGCTGGCCCTATAGAAGCTTAACCATCAGTCTTAATGTGTGCAAGTGTTTGCGTGTAAATGTACAGCTTAGGTAACTGTGCGTGCTGAGATGTTTAAGCCATGTCTGATTCTTTGTGACCCTGTGGACTGTAGCCCACCAGGCTCCTCTGTCTGTGGGATTCTCCAGGCAGGATACTGCAGTGTGTTTCCATGCCCTCCTCTCCAGGGAATCTTCCCGACCCAGGGACTGAACCCACATCTCTTATGTCTCCTGCATTGGCACATGGGTTCTCTACCACTAGCGCCACCTGGGAAGCCCTAGGAAAGTGTGAACCTAATAACACCCCAGAGTTTTCAACCGAGGAGACAAAGATCTCCCGATTAAGTTGGCTCCAGAGGTTACACCACGCTTTGGAGGAGGGGAGAGTCCCCAGACCATCTGCTCTAGGACGAGGACGTGACCTTGGCGCCTTTACTTACCACTTGAGGAAACAGTATTTTCACTTCCAAAGAATGTTCTTGTACATGACGCTTTCACTTCCACTCCTCAAAGAATTTTCATTTAGTCAGAGAGTGCGTATGAAATATGATTTCATCTTTCTCTGGAATTGTTGTCACATTTTTTCCCGTAAGAGTGATTCATTTCAGAGCTTTCAATTAATGAGGAAGAAAAGGGTGTTGTTGTTATTCACATAAATACTGTGTGTCCTAGCACATCATCCCGAAGACTGGCTAAAAAGAGCTGCTCCCTCACAGACCCGAGTGACAGTGCCTCGAATGTGTGGTCAGAACCAAGGACCGGGACCAGTGGCCACACAGCAGACTCTAAACCTGGGAATAGCCTGCTGTCCTCCGAACACTGGTGCGCCCCCACCCCAGCCTCTGCCCTGAAACTCGCTCCTATCGGTCCCCAGTGGAATCTAATTCCTAACGTCTAAACTCCCCCAAAGTAAAACATTCTGTGATTTTGGACAATTTTTCTCCCCTGGTGTTAACTGATTGTTTAAAAACAAATGAACCCCAAAGCCATCCAGATCGGGTCAATTTCCTCTGCCTGCCATCTGATCCACAAAGACAAAAATAGGGAATTTTCCTGTGCTGACTTTGCTCCAAAGGAAAGAAGGCAAAACAGTGTGGGAAAATGTCCTGGTTGTGCTGAGGCCTTGGAGAAGACCCAACGGCAGAGCATCCCCTGGGGTGTGGGCTGGAAACGTGATGAATGAGCCGGCCGGGGAGCCCTGCCTCCTCCCCAGCATATGTTTTTGTACTTTCTTCCTAATATATTGCAGGATTATTGCTAAGGCGTGAACAGTTCTGGAACTCCTCCCCACCCCTTCAGACTCAGCCAGCCCACCCCACGTTTTACTTGAAACATAAACTACTTGGAAGGACAAGGCCCTTGCGATTGTTACAAGGGTGCAAAGCATTAACAATGACGGTGCACCTGTGCGTCATCTGGGGCTTTCCAAACGGCAACGACATTCACATCTTTAAGGACGGGGGAGAAGCGGGGAGCAGCACCGTGTTTTATGGATAAGCGACAGATCCAGAACATGTAAGAGCGTGTGCAATTGTGCTTAGAATCATACCAGGATTTCTTTAAAAAAAAATCATTTCCTGAAAAAAACACATGTGCCAAAAACTTTCCCATCCATTTTAATAAATGTGGAAAATGTTATCCTTAGGGTTCTGAGCTCTGAGTAATGATTGCATCGAAACAGTGATTTTAGTACTTCTTTGAGTTTTCCAAAGTTCTTTGAGCCTTTTTGATGGATCACTGAAGATTTTCTTTTTTTTTTTTTTTTCAAACTCTCAGAGACAAAAAAAGTTATATTTGTCCAAAGTTTAATGAACTTTCAAAGTCCAGGAAACTGAGTTTCTGTTTAGAATCGCAGGAGGTTCCTGTTGGTCCACACCAGAAAGATTCTGCAGGAGGAGGGGAGGTTTGAATAGGTATCGGGTCCTCTGATGCAATAACTACAAAAGCTAAATATTCAGAATTTCTCTCAAGCCACCAAGTGTCACGTCTGACAGGAGAAGGAATTCCCAGAGTTCAGCCTTTGCAGTTGTAGTTGGCACAGGGAAGGGGCAGAAATGGGTTACTCTGACCATGGGGCTTTGACATGTGCGTGGGAGTTGTATGCGCAGCCTGGGGCTGATCATGCACCGACCCTCCTGCTCTGCATCTCCCCCAGACATGTGCACCAGTGACAGGAGAAGCCCACCAAGCAGGTCAGAGCCGGGGGCTGGAGGCAAGACGATGAGAACAGCAGGAACCTTACCCTACTGCAAACATGCTCAGACACCTTAGGAAGCTCATCTGTATGCCGTCAGGGTGGCTGGTCCCAATGTCCCTGTTCTGCCATTTCAAGTGGCCTTGCTTTCCCTTGCTCCTGCCACCCCTTTCATCCACCCCGCACCATCTTGGAATCTCTGTGACTTGTTTGATCTCAGTCACCAGGGGCCATTACTGCCCAGACAGCCTCATGGGTTTTACCAGATGAGTCTCCTCCAGGACAGAGAGGATGTCTGGGGCCATTCCTCATGGTCCTTCCTCCATCCAGTCTTTGTTCTCTCTTGCTGTTCCTGGGCCTAGGGGAGGAAAAATAAACGGAAGCCAGAATTTCAACTCCAAATTTGAGGGAGGGAAACAGAAGAAGTAAAGAGAAAGAGAAGGATTAGACCCCGAAAAGAATAATCAGCTTTGCCTTTCAATCTGCTCTAACCATCCCAATCAGTTCTATTAATTCTAATCCCACTGGTAATTTAGTCGTAGCTACAGTTTGTTTAAATTTCAGTGCAGATAATCTAAAAATTTCCAACTGATGTAGCAAAACAGACAAAAGCTCATAGAAGTCACCACAGGGATGAACAGGGCTGTGTTCACCACCCGTGAAGCCATGAACCATGGAAGACACCAGCGGGGGTGTACCCTGGGACTTCTGGTCAACCCTCAGCACCTCAATTTCCTCAACAGGAAATCATGGGTAACACAGCTCGTGGCCTTCTTGGTGGCCATGGGGATTAAAGGACTCAGGCCCTGAAAAGCCCATGGAACAGCGTTCAGTGACTGGTGTTGGCTTCTTCTATTGCAGGAAATTGCTGGTCACCCGTTAGTCACCAGACACTGGCCGTGCTTCAGGTAGGGCCCAGCAGAGCCTGTCTCCACAAGCTGCTGTTGAGTGAAGGAGCCGGAGCATGATCCTGAGCGCCTGTGAGGGCATCCCCACCTGGTCCCTTTACCACTTTGCCATAAAGCTGGCTAAAGCTGGCTTTGCCAGCTTTTGTTTCTGTCTTCCAGAGAAGCGGCCACAGTGACCAGCAGAGCAGAGGGGGGCCGTGGTGAGGGAGGAGCATTCATCTCCTGTCTCCTTCGAGGACCAGCCTCTTGGAAGCCACGAGGCTGACTTGAGAAGGAACCCACAGCCCAGGCATGGCAACCACTGAGGCTCTTTGGGATTATCAAAGGACGACTTCCAGATGAACGTCCCCAGGTGCAGCCCCGGTGGAGACAGAAAGGAAGGCTGATGGTAGGAGGCACAGCTCACCAATGGCATTCTGGGTGAGGTCTGGGTCTGCATCTGGGGGCTTCCTTCCAGAGAAAAATATAGACAGTAGATCAGAGCCTAGATCCCAGGTAACTGGGAGAGCCCTCAGTTCTCTCCAGACCAAGAAGAACACTTCAGTCCAAAAGCAATTCATGGCTTACACGTTACACGTGGAGTCTAATCCCTGCAACAGAAGCACCTGAACAGAGGGTGAATTTCCTCCTGGCTTTGAATTCACTGTCACTCTTCAGTCACACCTGACTTCACCTTCCAGCTGCTGGGGACAGAGGGGACTTTGGGTTTCCTGTGCTCTGGGCCCACGCATCTCCCAGCCTGGAACATTTCAAACCCGTCAGGAGGGAGAGGAGTCACCAGAGCAACTGTTTGCATAATGTTTTTTTTTTTGTTGTTGTTAAATCCATCCCCAGAAATAAAATGGGGATGCCAGATCCCCATGGCAATAAAAGTGAACCCCCAACCCCTTTGAAAAATGTAATCTTTCCCCCTCTCCCCGAAAATGTTTACCTTATCTGTTTTTAAGACTTAAAAGGCAAACAACACAGTAATTATCTTTAGGAAAATGGGAAGTAGTGAGAGCCAGAGAAAATGAGTCATACTTCTGTTTTCCTTTTTTTCCTATCATAACTGTTTCTCTTGGAAGGCATCAGAGTCGTGGTTATTAATTTATCTTTATGCGATTTCCAGCTGCTGATCACGTGTTAAACCATACATGAAGGGGAACAAGAGGGGTGTCTGGGGACCAAAGCCTTCCTCAAAGTGAAGAGCAGGTTTTTAAAGTCATGAACTCTGGCACCCCCATCCCTCGGCAACCCCCGCCGCTTCCCTGGAAGGCGCCCGACCCAGTGCGTGACGAAGAGTTGGGAATCAGCTGGAATGTGGAGTCTGCCCATTCGTGGGAGAAGAGCCTGGGAAGTCGAGCGCCTCGGGGTCAGCTCTGAAGCCAGGTGGGTGAAGGAGAGGAGGCCAGCATCTGAGTGGTTCCCGGGGGGAGCCTGCCCCCTTGTGCATGGGCAGCTACCAGTGCACGTACTGCGTGCCTGGCCCTAGTTTAAAAGTACTGACCACACAGTCGCCACCTGGACTCAATAGGGCCCCTTAGCACCTGGCAGTCGAGAAGGGCGGGAGCAACCTGGGGTGCGACCTTGGTGTGAAAGAGCCAAAAGCTCGTCTGGGGACACAGACACCACCTTCTTCTCGGGTTTCCACCTCCCACACGAACTGCCTGAGAAAACAGCTTGATGAAACCAATGTGTTTCATCTAAACTGCGAATCTCTACATTATGGATAATGGTGCCTACCCCAGCAGGAAGGGAGAGGGGATGTGGGCATCCATGGGAAACCCCCACACCGTACTTCACAAAGGGGATGTGGGCATCCATGTGAGCGGCTGCGCGGCAGAGGTCAAGGTCTGATGAGGAAACGCGGTGAAGGACTAGACCGCATCCCAGGTTGGGGAAAGCAGGGGCAAAAGAGCCTTTGGAGGAGGCAGGTCTTGAGTTTTGGGGGTGGGTCCAAGGAGAGGAAGTGGGGCCTGGGGCCAGCTAGGGCTTCCACGTCCATGGGGTAGACCAGGCTGACTGAGTCCATGGCTTCGGGAGGAGACCAGGTAAGCAGCAGTTACCTCCGGGGCCCTGAAAAGCAGGGGCCCCATCTACCAGCTCTCTCTACTGTGTATGTCAGGGAGTGCTGATGGACAAGTAAGCCTTGGAGGGACCTGAACTTCCGAGTGACTTCAGCTCCTTTTGCACTGGCCTAGTGACACCTGAAGCCTCAGGGTGTAGAATCCTTGAAACTCTGCCTGTAAACACAGCACACAAACAACAGGCCTAGACACCCTGATGGGGCTTACCAGGTGGCTCCGCGGTAAAGAATCCATCTGCTAATGCAGGAGACACGGGTTCAATCCCTGGGTCAGGAAGATCCCCTGGAGGAGGAAATGGCAACCTGTATTCTTGCCTGGAGAATCCCATGGACAGAGGAGCCTGGCAGGCTATACAGTCCATGGGGTCCCAAAGAGTCAGACATGACTGAGTGAGTGAGCATGCACACACACACACACACACACACACACACACACACAGACCCTGATTAGTCACCAGGCAAGCTGGGTCCCTCTGCGGTGGGCGCCTCTGACCAGCGGGGGTCACACTCTGGGCTGTAAGAACAGCGTTGCAGGCCGGACTACAGCCGCCACACGGCCATGCAGTGTAGAGGGAATATGGTAATACTCTGAAATGGCAATTCTCCTAAATAAATAGCACATCAACTTACTTAAACCTAATCATAAATGGTACAAATTGGGCCCATGTGCAAACAGAAACCTGAGCCCGACTCCGGAGTTAAAGCAGCCATTGTCTCTCTCCTGACCTGGGCTCCAAAGCCTTGCGTGTCCGATTACATCTGTTAAAACGATTTGAATGCCAGCCCCTATTTTAATTATAAATATATAAAAAATTTTAATAAGACGGCATTCTGGGCTTGCTAAGCTTTTAAAATGTTCGTTGGGGGTGGAGCAGGCAGAGGAGAATTCCGTGTGCCCCAGACCCAGTGCCAGCATTCTAATGATTGAATGTTTTCCTGTAATAAATTGAAAAAATCTGGTGTGTAAGCATGGCTCCAAATCGCTTGGCATTAGAAAATGTAATCTGTTACCTGGCTTCCAACGCATGGAACCTTGGTGAGGAGCTGCCAATGCTGAAGAGAGGGAAAGATATAAAAGGAAGCCCGGGGCTCCCCACCCGGGGCTCCCCACCCCCCGACCCTGCGAAGGATCTCCACCAGCCTCCCCCTGCCCTCACCTCCTTCCACCTGTTCTCACTTCCTCATGGCTCCGTCGCCCCAAACCAGGACAACAGGGGTGTCTCAGGACCCATGCCGGCTCCGAGCCACCTTCTCTGTACCTCTCCAAACCTCAGGCCTGCTTAATTATGATTAATTGCCACATGGATAATCAGATACAGTTTCAAAAGGTTGGAAATGACATTCCAAGGACACCAGGGAAGAAGCAAGATCTTTCTTTGTTCGCAGGAAGAAAAGGCAGGTCCCTCCCTCAGCCCCATAACCTTTTCTTATTTTAACAATTCCAAACAGAATTAATACCATCAGTATATTGTTCCCACCCTGGGGGATTGAACTTCAACTGTACAATTTCTGCAGCTGTCAGTGTTTCAGACCTCCTGTCAATAATGCAATGTTGGGGTGCCCTTCTGCTTGAATGAAAGCAGTTTCAAGTTTCTGCTTTACGTCTGTGCTTTCTGGGTGGTGGGACATGATGAGAAAGTAAAAAAAAAAATAATAACAGCAGTTAAAAAGCTTCCACTCTTGACTTAACTGGATCAAATGTAATAGACTTCAGTCTTTTCTCCTGATTTCCTCTGCTTGTTTTAGAAAACACTGTGAAAAGTGCAGGCGATTTTGTCTTGCCAGCTCTTCCCTCCATTTAAAATCCCTTTGGCTAAGTCAAGGATCACAGTATGTCATTTCCAGTCTAACAGAAGTGCTGGGCCCCGCTCAGCTCCTATTACCAGGAGGCAAATCCCTTGGTTCCCGGCGCCAGGGTTGCTGCACTTGGCTTCCATCCCGGTATTGTTCCCTCATTGCATTCCAGAGGCCTTTCTTGGAGTTAATGTTTGCACTGGGAGGTCCAAATATCCAGCAATCAGCACGGAACTTTTCTCTTTTTGTTGAGAATTGCAGGTTTCAAATGCAATCACTGGCTTTAAAGAAAAGCTTACAGGTGAACACAAAAAGCACTCATTTACATTTTCTTCACAAACAATAATGTTTGCAGCAGTTTCACCATGTGTGCCCATAAACGACTTTTAGAAGATGTCTGGCTTTTTAAGACTTTATGGTGGCTGGAATTGGTTTACCAATTTAAAAGCAGTCATTTTATTTTATTTTTTTAAAATTCTAAACAGCATAAAAGCATTTTATCCTAGAAGGCTAAGGCTCCATACATTCTGCGTCATTAGTACATGTGCTCACGTGGGAAACAGCCTTCAGGAAAGGCTAAACTAATTTGAACCAGTTTCAAGCGCATAGCATTTAATTAAATCGCATCTTCAGAGCACATTTTAAAGGTTGGGGTTTTCAGAGCCCATGGTTGGACCACGCTCAGCATCTTGGCCACGGTTCTGGACACCTCTGCCAAGATGCCCACGACTAACGGGCCGTGATCGGGACCAATATTTCATGGAGTTTTTCACCGAATTTCATGCCCAATCGAAACACCAGGGGAACCGCGAGGTTTTGACCCTCCTGAGCACAGCAGAGACCCTCTGGCACAGCCAAGTCCTTCTCCAGAGCACAGCCAGGCAGCACTCTGGTTTCCCTGGGTCCCAGCCGTGGGCCATTGGAGGGCTTCCCCACTCCTTCATCAGGGAATCTGGAGCCAGACTCATGGCCCAGGGCACTGAGGCTGCAGAACTCCCTTACCCCACCCTAAGGACCCCATTCCCCACCCCCTGGGTCCCAGAAGCTTCCACATAAGCCTTGCTGGGGAAACAGTGATGGCAAGGAGCCGGGCTGAGACAATGCCCCTGGAGCAGGGTGCTGAAGGCTAAGTCTCCCTAGAGTGAAGGTGACGGTGCAACGCTGTACTCTGCTGGCCCAGAGGACAGGCCGCTGAGCCTGGGTGCTCTGAGACACAGTCCCCAAGGATGCCCCGGCCTATGCCCGATGTGTGGAGGAGGGGAGAGAGCTTTTTCCTCCTCTACCCACACCCACCTGCAACGCTTCCTCTCTTCTGAGCCATCAGGGTTTCTCTGAGCCTCAAAAGGTAAACAGAGGCAACCCCTGGTTCTCTCTCATTCATCGGCAACTTCAAAACAGAAAGAACCCTTGTCTGGACTGCTTAGCCTCGTGCTGATTTCACCCCATCCTTCCAAAAGCCGCAGCCCCGGGAGGATTACTCCAGTGTCACTCCCACTGTGGTCTCAGAGCCTGGGAAGTGCTTGTCCCCTCTCTCTTGCCTGTTGTGTTGCCGTTGCCCAGACAGACAAGAGGTACAAGCCAGTGTCTGCTAGCCAGCCAGTGTCAGCCCCTCCGGGCAGCTCACCACTACTGCACTTCCAAGCCCCCCAGGGACTCCCGGGACTTCCTCAGGAGTATCCCTCAGCAGAGTATTATCATTGTAGACTCACCTCCTATCCTCATCTCTTTACCAACTTTACTCATCTCCTAGGCTCTTCTCCTCCCCTCCTGCATACTCACCTGCATAAACTCATGTCCCGTATACTGACCTCAAGCTCAGCTCCTATACTCACCTCCCATATACTTACCTCCTGTGCTCACTCCCCATATACTCACCTCACATATACTCACCTCCTATACTCACATCTCATATACTCACTTCCCATATACTCACCTCCTATGCTCACCTCCCAGAACAGATCAGATCAGATCAGTCGCTCAGTCGTGTCCGACTCTTTGCAACCCCATGAACTGCAGCACGCCAGGCCTCCCTATCCATCACTAGCTCCCGGAGGTCACTCAGACTCACATCCATCGAGTCAGTGATGCTATACAGCCATCTCATCCTCTGTCGTCCCCTTCTCCTCCTGCCCCCAATCCCTCCCAGCATCAGAGTCTTCTCCAATGAGTTAACTCTTCGCATGAGGTGGCCAAAATACTGGAGTTTCAGCTTTAGCATCATTCCTTCCAAAGAAATTCCAGGGCTGATCTCCTTCAGAATGGACTGGTTGGATCTCCTTGCAGTCCAAAGGACTCTCAAGAGTCTTCTCCAACACCACAGTTCAAAAGCATCAATTCTTCGGCGCTCAGCCTTCTTCACAGTCCAGCTCTCACATCCATACATGACCACAGGAAAGACCAGAGCCTTGACTAGGTGAACCTTTCTTGGCAAAGTAATGTCTCTGCTTTTGAATATGCTATCTAGGTTGGTCATAACTTTCCTTCCAAGGAGTAAGCGTCTTTTAATTTCATGGCTGCAATCACCATCTGCAGTGATTTTGGAGCCCAGAAAAATAAATTCTGACACTGTTTCCACTGTTTCTCCATCTATTTCCCATGTAGTGATGGGACCAGATGCCATGATCTTCGTTTTCTGAATGTTGAGCTTTAAGCCAACCTTTTCACTCTCCACTTTCACTTTCATCAAGAGGCTTTTGAGTTCCTCTTCACTTTCTGCCATAAGGGTGGTGTCATCTGCATATCTGAGGTTATTGATATTTCTCCCAGCAATCTTGATTCCAACTTGTGTTTCTTCCAGTCCAGCATTTCTCATGATGTATTCTGCATATAGGTTAAATAAACATGGTGACAATATACAGCCTTGACATACTCCTTTTCCTATTTGGAACCAGTCTGTTGTTCCATGACCAGTTCTAACTGTTGCTTCCTGACCTGCATATAGATTTCTCAAGAGGCAGATCAGGTGGTCTGATATTCCCATCTCTTTCAGATACTCACCTGCATATACTCACCTCCCATATACTGACCTGCATATACTCATCTCCTATAATCACTTTCATACACTCACCTCTTATACTCACCTTCCATACTCACCTCCCATATACTCACCTCCCATATACTCACCTGAGAAGTCATAATCTCTGCCTTCATTTAAGGGCCAAATCCCTTGGACAGCAAGATCAAACCAGTCAATCCTAAATGAATGAATCCTGAAGATTCATTGAAAAGACTGTTGCTGAAGCTGAAGCTCCAATAATTTGGCCATCTGATGCAAAGAACTGAGTCACTGGAAAAGACCCTGATGCTGGGAAAGATTGAGAGCATAAGGAGAAGAAGGCGGCAAAGAGTGAGATGATTAGATAGCATCACCGACTCAGTGGACACAAGTTTGAGCAAACTCCTGGAGATGGTAAAGGCCAGGTGGTGCTGACAAGCTGCGGTCCGTGGGGTCACAGAGATGTGGACATGGCTGAGTGACTGGACAGCAACAGCAGTGGATGTAGACAGGTGGGTAGGTAGACAGATCTCATACGGATTCTATTTCTCTCTCTAGAGAATCCTGACTAACTTAAACTCCTTCAAGAGATACCAGTATTTGAATTTTTTATGTAAAAGTTCCTAATTTTAAATGTCAGTTTTAAAACTTTAGAACGTTATCAGATGAACAGAAAGCATTGGCTGATTCAATTAAATACCTGGCTTCCATATGGCAATCTCTATGCTAAAGAATGTGTCTTAATAATAAACACTTTAATCAGAATTCTAGTGATTTCTAAATTTCAGGAAAGATAATTAATGATTGAAGGAATTTCTTTTATTTATTTCAAAATTCTCAAATATTATATTTTAGGTACTGAAGTAGAAACTCTCCAGCTAATGATATTATGCAATAAAGATAAGCAACCTTTTCCAACATTTACTAATGGTACAAATATTATGCAAATGTTGTTTCACTTAATTCCTATGATCACACTAAGAAATAGAGACCATGGTTCTCCTCATTTTACAGATAATGAAACATAAGGAAAGTAATTTGCTGAAGTTCATAAGCTCAGTACTACTGTTTTGGAGTCCAAAGCAGCAATCACGACACTATCTCACATCCCCAAATAAAGATTCAAGCAACTTTTAGTACATTTTGATGGGGCAGGGGGAAGCCCTTCTGTTAACAATTTATAAATAGTGAACATGAAGACAAATGTAAGCTCTGATTTCACTTCTTAGAATAATTAGAATCCTGTGTTTCCCCTTATAAACAGTTTTCTCATCTCATAGCTGTTGTTATTTGTGAGTCATTTGGAAGCCATAGGGCCTTCCCAGGTGGCTCAACAGTAAAGAATTCCCCTGCCAAGGCAGAAGATGTGTGCAACCCACGCCAGTATTCCTGCCTGGAGAATCCCATGGACAGATAGGACTCGACTGAGCACGCATACATACCTTGGAAGTCATAGTCCAGTTCAAGTACAGCATTGCATAAAAACACAGGTATCTAAGTGAAATACTTCTTAATTTGTATCCCAGCTCTAACATTTATGCTGCTGCAGCTGCTGCTGCTAAGCCACTTCAGTCGTGTACGACTTTGTGCGACCCCATAGATCCACCAAGCTCCTCTGTCCCTGGGATTCTCCAGGCAAGAACACTGGAGTGGGTTGCCATTTCCTTCTCCATCTGAAATTTGTAAGTAGCATATATGGAGAAAATAACTAAAGCCAGTCTCCGTTTTCTCCCCTGTTAAATGGGAACATTTCCACCCCGATTTCAGAGCTATTGTCAGGATTAGAAATGACGTACCTTAACTACCTCCCAGTGGCTGGCACCTAGTGTAGAGTTTCCCGTAGCTTCATTATCGGATGGTAATTAGATGTACCTAGAGACAGAGTGAGAATAAAATTAGATAAATTCATTTAAAAGTGCATATGTAGGAAGGTTTGTTCCACAACTTTCCACTTGCAGGAAAGAAGAATAATTTCTGATCTTATTATTCCTACAATGTCCTAAATTTGCCAGGATCCCTAGAATCTTTGTGAATAAGATGTAGGTGATAGCAGCCCGAAGCCAGGATTCCAGGCCTGACACCTTCAATCTCTTGCCTGTGACCTTGAACCAGTCACTTCATGTCTTTTACATAAGACGGGCCCTGAGATCCCCCAGGAGGAAGACAGGCTCCTGCCTGTCCCACAAGGCAGGATGGGCAAAGCTCTCAAGAGGCGTTCAGTGAAGGCCACTGGATTCTGGGAAGTACTACAGAGATGCAGGGATGATGCCACAGAGGAGATAAAATTCTGCTGCCTTTGCGTGGTGCCCTGAAACGATGCCAGTTTACAGCAGGGCGGCAACTTCCGTGTTGCCCGCTTTAGACCCGGGTGGAGGTGGGGAGTGTCCTTTGATTATGATTTCAGTCCCTTGGTAGTCTTCATGCACCTGCGTTCATCATGGGTGTGCGCCGAGGCTGGGTCAGCCTTAGTGTGAGAGGCAGCCCCCGGGCCACGCTCTGACCCCAGCTCTTCTGTCTGTCTCCCTCCCTCTCATGCCTTCCCTGTGTTTTACCAGTTTTAAAATCAAGTGTGTGGTTTTACAAATCACAGTGATGTGTCTACAAGCCAAGGAATGCCAAGGATTGACAGAGGGCACCAGCTTCTCCAAGCTAAAGAGAAGCAAGAGACATATTCTCCCCTAGCACCTCAGGAAGGAATCACCCCACTGACACCTTGATGCTGGACACCTGGCTTCCAGCCCAGAAAGGGTCAGTCCCCGCCCACAACATCACCAGCTCGTGGTACTTGAGTGAGCTGAGGATGCTTCTCACCAGCTCAGTGTCCCTGGTGCCCTGGCTCCCTGTCACCCTCATCATGCAGCCTCTCACTTCCTGAAATCCCCTCCCAGGATCTTAAAGAAAACTTGATTCCAATGCTTGTTTAAACTACAAAGCGTTTATTCAAGACTCTTGCCATAAAGGTTGACTCTTTTGCAAGAAGGAAGAGAGATTGGGCTCCACTCCAAAAATGGCAAAGACAGTGGGGATTTATAACCAAGGAGCAGAGCCAGGGGGTCAGTGAATGGAAAATTACTAGGAGATGACTGGCAGTCCAGAAAGGCTTGCTCTGCTGGCCCAAGACTCCTGCATCCAAGGGGAAGACGAGAAATGCGACCAGACTTCAAGGGTGGGGATTCTCCTGAGTAGGGGTCTTGCTAAGTCAAGGCTCTGCAGGCCAAGGGTGGATGGGGCCACGGTCGAGCCTGGCTCGAGAACAGAGAATCCTGCCTGACGGGTCAAGGAGAGAGTCTTGTGGGAATAATGTCTACTGCTGCAGACCGATTTGGGGTCCCTTCAGCCCTGAGCCTGAAGCTGCAGGTGAGGAGTCTACCCCCCACCTGTCAGCCAGGAGAATCCAGGCCCCAGGGGGAAAGGGGTGGACAGAGTTCCCTGGGCAGTGATTACAGCCAGTGCCCAGTGTCCTGGGAGAATCCCCAGGGCACAAGGCTCACCCTTCTGCTGGTGCTGTGGGGTCTGACATCCTGGGCAGAGGGCACCCGGTGGGCCCTCCTCGGGACCATCTCTGCCCGCTCTCCAGTCCCTCCTTGATTCCCAGACTCGGTGAAGCCAGTGTCCAAAGGGCCTCACCTTGTGTCCTCATTCCCACAGCCCCCAGGGGCTGCAGCAACGTCGCCTGATCTACAGAGTTGAGGCTGCTTCCAGACACCCTCTGAGGCCCCAGGATGCAGAGGCAAGTAAGGGCCTTGCTGGTGGTCTGTGGGCGATGACGCTCCTGCCGTGTCTCCTCCTTCTCGCCACCTGGGACACCATCCAAATGGTCTCCCGGCAAGGGCTGCCAAGCTGCCATCAGGGCAGAGAGCGGTTTTCATCACATCATGGTCAGCGAGCTGCCGCTCCCGGCACCAGGCACAGGCTCACTCTGGAATCCCCTCCAGGTCACCCAGTGTCGTGTGAATGTCCGAGCCCCCACGTCCTCATCCGTATGATGAAGGAGGCGGTGGGGACAGGCTGGGGGAAGTGTGGACGGGCATGGTCAGGGCGCCATACGACGAGTGGGGCTGTGGACATCCATTTGTTCAGCAGCCATTTCTGGGCACATCACGCCTGCACAGCATCCCTGGAGGTGAAAGGCCTGACACACGGTCCCCGAGAATGGGGACAGCAGAGCCTCTCTACAGAGTTCAGTAACCCAAGATGACAGTGGTCCAAGCAGACAAGGAGTCAGGAGACCGGAAAGGAGCCGCCAGCACCAGCCTCCATGACTGGTCAGCAAAGGTGGCAGAATGCAGCCAGTGGGCAAAGGGGAGGCCAAGGGACCATTCTGTGCACACACCTAGGACCCCAGCCTGTTCCAGGGATGAGGGGGAGGGCACACTCAGAGGGACCCGGCTATTTGCCGTCAAAACTCCCAAAGAGCTGAGCGGCCCCTCTGCTGGGTAAGAGTGGCCTCAAGGGCTTTGATTCAGAAGACGAAACATCAGTAAGAAGGTCTGAAGCAAGGAATGGAGAAAAGGTGGTGGAGGGAGCAGAAATAGGAGCTGCCTGGAAGGGGGCAGAGAAAACGGGGGGCAGACACGCCCTGCACAGGGGTCTGGCTTCTCAGCACACACACATGTTTCTTTTTCAATTAAAACGTAAAAGATTAACCAGTAATATTTATGTCTGGTCACAGAATAATAAAACTCAAGAGAGATGGAAATCATATAGGGAATTGACTCAAAAATTCACAGAGAAGGTAACCAAGCCCAGAGAGGGAGGCTGAAATGAGAAAGCTCGATGCAAGAACTATCTGAGTTGGCTCTCTGTGTCTGCCCCATAGCCAAGGATAACTGGAACATTCCAAGGGATTCCCCTTGAGGCAAGAGGAGAAGAGTTTGATTTCGGTTGACTGAGCTCAAGGTTTGAGTTTAGATCCAGCAAAGGAAAAAGATGCTGGTATGCAGGTGAGGGGCGAGCCCAGGTGTGCAAAAGCCCAGCATGAGGATTCAGACAGCAAGGTTGACAAGGCATCTTACCTCCAGGGACCAGCGGATTACTTGGTGGTGATTTGATTTCTTTGGGCCCCTTCCATGTCAAAGGGCTGGATGTGCTTGCTTTTACAGCAATGGGCACATGCTCTCACTATGGGTTTGCCTTTTTCTGCCCACAGGGCCTCAGGCGGCACCATGGCCCAAGTGGTCAAGAGGGTTTGATCCACTGGTATTGATCCTCTGAAAATCACAAGGGGCTGACTCCATAGCAAAGGCGTTGTGGGAGGGTCCATAGTATCAGACAGAGAGCCACCAGGAAGCCACCAGCCTGGTGGGGCCCTGGCATGAGGAGGTGACGATCAGGAGGTGATGCCCAGTGAGGATGGGGCACGCTTCTCCAGGGGGCAGGGAACCATGGAAGCAAGGGCCTTCTCAGGATGCTGTGTCCTCAATGAGAAGAATTCATGAGTCAGTAACCCTGGCAGAGAGGCACCCAGGAGATTTTGTGAGTCCTGTTTCCATACTTCTGTGCTCTGCAGGATTAGGGTCTTAGTCTTTGGAGACCAAGCTAACTTTCCCAAAGAGACACACCAAAGTCCCACTGAACTCCAAGTTGAGGCTGCCACCTGGTCCTTCAGGAGACTTGAGCCTGGTCATCTGGAAAAGGTCAGTCTGCTGTGATACAGGGGTGGGAGAGGAGGTGGGTGAGAGGGTAAATGCGTGGCCCCCAGCACCTCCTGGGGCACCGCTAATGCTCCCTTTCCCAGTTGTCAGGGCAAGCAGGTGAGTGCCCAGCTCTGCCTGTGGTCAGGGACTTGATCTGGAGGAATGGTGGTTTCGGTCACACCCCCAGGCCAGCTTCAAGGCCAGCAGATGTGCTAGCTGAGGAGGGGGCCGCTCGAAGGGGTGGGGAGGTATCGAGGGTGAGTCCTCTCTGGCCCTGGGATGCGGCCACAGTGTGGAGGCTGCTGGGCCTCAGCAGGGCTCTGAGACCTGCCCCCTCAGTCAACACGAGACCACGGTCTCAGTCCTGAGACAGGCTGAGACCTGGGGCCTCGGACACTTCATTGCAGTGCACACACCTAGACAGAGGTCTCCTCGAGCGAAAAATACAAAGAAACCATAAGGGACTAAAAATAGCTGCAGGCACGTACAGGTGGGCAAATCATGGGTCGTGCTGTGCCGTGCTTAGTCCCGCAGGCATGTCCAACTCTGCAATCCCATGACCGTAGCCCGCCAGGCTCCTCTGTCCATGGGATTCTCCAGGCACGAATACTGGAGGGGGTTGTCATGCCCTCCTCTAGGTCTCCCACATTGCAGGCGGATTCTCCCACATTGCAGGACTATTGCCTGGAAAATTCCATGGACAGAGGAGCCTGGTAGGCTACAGCCCATGGGGTCGCAAAGAGTTGGACATGACTGAGCGACTTCACTCAGAGCCACGAGGGACGTCTCCACTGCAATTCACTCCACCCTCCCCCCATCCTGCTTCCTCTCCATCCTTCTAGAGGGCTTACCGTCTAGAAATACTGTCCCCACCCCACTCCATCTCAGACGGGCTTCCAAGGACCACCCTCCACGAGGAACGAGCAGATGAAGCCAGTCGCAGAGAGGGCAGTATGCCGAAGGGAATATGCTAGGGTTATTAAGGAAACAAAGACCCCAAGATGAGGAAGAGACTCCAGGCACTGGAGGAGGTATATTCACGTACTGTAGAACCACCCCATCCCACAGGCACAGAGGGGCGCTTTCTGCCCTGGTGCTTCCACACACACCTGACCACAGAGTCCTGCTAGTCTGAGGGCAGCGTCCTGGGGCCAGTGTGCAGAAGCCATGCAAAGCAAGGCAGTGATCTGTCTGGGTTTCATCCATCTGGGGGCATCTACCCAGTCCTGGCTGCCTCTTCTGCATGCTTACTCCAAGGCGGGGGTGGGAGGACCCAAACTTGTCACCTTGAGGTTTCCGTCTGTATGATTGGCACTCGGACATTCAAAGGAAGAGCTCCGTTTATTTAGCTTCTTCCTTCCACTCCTTTTCTGAGAGGTTCTGTCTCCTCTCTCATTTTCAGAGCCCCACCACACGTGCGCGCACACACACACACGTACACACACACACGTGTGTGCACACACACGATTTCCTGTGAATCCAAAAAAAACAAAAAAGAAAACAGAAAGCTGGCAGATGCTGATTTTTCCGCTCAACTGCACATATTTTATAGTATTTCTCTCTGTTTTTCTCCCAAGATGCCCACCTGACCTCGCTCCCTCTCCAAATTCTCTCCATTGTGGCCAAATGTCACAGATCATGTGAGGCCGTTCCAGCCCATGAAAATATGCTGTAAATGAGTGCATCTGCCCTTTGATCTTAACCCTTGTCTTTCCTTCCACAGCCATTTCTCCTCCTCCATGAAAAGCCCCTTCATTAGCGAGGTCTTTCTGACACAGCATGGGGAGAAAGGCAACAGCCCCTCTCTCTGAAGCAAAAGGAAACCAATCAGTTATTGGTTCTTATTTGCATACAAAAGTCTTAGCATTTCAGCTAGAATTTCCAAAGCTGGGGGTAGAAAACACCCAGCTGAGCCTCCCACAAACGGTCAAAAGACAAAGAACACGCAGAAATGATGAGTCCAGAATGCCTGCCCTGTGTGCTTGCTAAGTCCCTTCAGTCGTGTCCGACTCTGTGCGACCCCATGGACTGTAGCCCTCCAGGCTCCTCTGTCCATGGGATTCTCCAGGCAAGAATACTGGAGTGGCTTGCCATGTCTTCTTGAAGGGGATCTTCCCACCCAGGGATCGAACACACATCTCTTATTTCATTGACAGGTGGGTTCTTTACCACTAGCACCACCTGGGAAGCCCTAAAACTAAAATAATAATAATAATAAAAAAATCAAAGAAAAACAAAAGGAAAGATAGCGTCATCACAAAAATTTAAACAATTATTTCAATAGCCTATTTAAAGAGAAGACCATTCTTTGGGTTTCACAAATAATGCACTCACCTATGATTTCATTTTCTCATCAAAGTCTATGTTTTGTTAAGAGGTTTGCAACAATTTCTGCAAATACCAGCAATTTTCGGGCATTTTGGGTGCCAAGCACAGCCAGATTCCAAGTTTGAACATGACAAAAGTAGTGTTTTGCTCCTAAGACGTTTCCACCAGACATCTAAATAGATGTCCCAATTTTAACTTAATTTGGGAGCCCTCTCGTGTATGGTAAACTCCACATCTACAGAGTTCTCTGCCTTTGGTGGTGCAGAGATGTGGCTGGAGGGGAGACATTCATAACCCAGCTTCTTATGAAACTCGTGAATTTTCCAGGTTTCTCCAGCACCTGTAACTGCTTATTTTCCGTTTGCTGTGGTAAGTCTGCGTTCAGGCTTTCTAAATGGGAAAACTGCTGTGAACATGAAAAATTTCCTTCAGAAAGACTCCTCTCTGCTACTTAGTACCTGGACCAACTGCTGCTTTTAATCTTATACCCACTGGGACTGTGTGGAACTCTCTCTAAAATTGCAATGTATATAACTTCTGAAATGTTTTAAGTACATGAAAACGAATTAAGAACAACTTGAAAGCTCTGGATTTCTCCTCTTCTCCCCCATTTCAAAGACACTGATTGGAACTTCAGGGCAGAGCGACACTGGGGGATCAGAGGAGCAGATGGTGTGAGAACGAGATGGCCCCTCCCAGACATCTTCTCAGTTGCAGGCTGTGTATCCTTTATTATTACTTCTTAGGTCCACAGGACATTTTTGTTCTCATTCTCTAGCTCTGCCAGGATGCGTAAGATGATGCTGTAATGTGTAAAGCATGTGTGTACCACTGCCCGCGAGTGAAGCTTATTGTTATGGGTTTTGTTCTGGCTCTCTCTGTGCAGCCCAAGTATAAATTCTTCAGTGACATTGAAAGAGTCTGAAATGTGAAGTTCATAGGACCGCATGGTATGTACATGCCATCACACATGTTTTAATGTTGGTCTTTTACAGTTGGAAAATATTTTGTTGTTCAGGATACAACACAGCTGCAGTGATATGTTATTTCATCATCTCCTTAGCAACAGATGCTATGGTCCCTTGTGCAAAACTCTGCCATTGTATCTAAGGGACCATTCTCTGGTACTCTCCTTCTGACTAGTGAATGACTCTTGGAGCCTTCCCAGGAAGGCATTAAATGCGTTTTTTATTAAGTTTCTTTTATTGTGGTAAAACATACATGACATCAAATTTAGCACTTTAACCATTTTAAGTGTACAATTCTGTAGACATGCTCATCCTTGGGTGTCGTACGGTTCTTAATATTGACTACATATTAATGTATTGAGTCCAGCCCTGGGTCAATAAAGGAGTCAAGATCTTTGTCTTCTTATAAGTCAGAGTTGATGTCCAGCTACTTTGATCATGATGAGAAGGAAAGCAGAGGGCTGGTGGGCAAGGGCTTGATTTTTGATAAGATGGGTCAGGAGGACCCCTCTGAGAAGGTGCCCTAGGTTTGAGACATGAATGGTGATGAAGGCCAGCCTTCACAAGGTTGAGAGAGAACTCCTGTGAGCAAAAGAAACATCAACTGAATGTTTGAAGTGAGAGAGGAAGTCAGGATGGGCAGGGGTCCAATCATGGCGGCCATTGTTGGAAGCTACAGTGGACATGCCCTGGCGTCCCTGGAATACAGAGTATTCAAAACCAGGGCCAGATGAGACTTCTCATGAAATGAATCAGCGTGTATTTTTAATGGGCACAGAATCAACTTGTCTTGGATGATGACCCTGGGTAAGTCCCTACTCTGGTTTCCATCTGAGGATCAAGGAGGCTGTCTTTGGTTGATGGCAAGGCTCCTTTCCAGCTGTAATGTTCAAAGACTTTTTAAATCTCCTTCCAGGGGCTTCATCCTTCACACACAAAGTTGCCTGGATCCAGCCACTGAGCGATGGCTCTTGGCTGGGAAATGGACATGCAGAAAGCCACCAGCACTCTTGAAGTTAACTTCTGACAGAGTTCACCACTGGTAAGAGGAGAAAGCTAGTTTCCTTGTTGGAAAAGAACATTCCTATCTTGTTGCTGTTTAGTCCCTAAGTTGTGTACAACTCTTTGGGAGCCAACAACCTATAGCCCGCCAGGGTCCTCTGTCCATGTCCACAGGATTTCCCAGGCAAGAATGCTGGAGTGGGTTGCCATTTCCTTCTCTAGGGGATCTTCTTGACCCAGGGATTGAACCTGCATCTCCTACATTGACAGGCAGATTCTTTAGCACTGAGCCCTCAGGGAGGCCCACATTTCTGTTTTACTCTTAAGGAATATTGTGGTTGTAGATGATGGTGGGCATGAGGATTGGGGGTGGAGTAAAAAGAGGAAATTGAACAAGGCTGGGTCACAAAGTATTATTTCTCCAAATGCTCTTAGTGGCTTAAGGTCTGGGTCATCTGTATCTCTCTCTGAAACTTCCTTCTGTCTCCTACACACCACTTTTCTAGAATCCCTCTCAGCTCCCCAAGGACCATTAACAGTGAACCAGTAAGATAAGCAGGGAGCCAATTGAAAACAACTCAATCTCAGAGCTTTTTTTTTTTTTTTAATAAGCCATTACAGATTATTTGTTAACTCTTCAGGGAAAAGATTTCCAACAATATAAATCCCCCTGGTCTTTGGCTCTGAGCAAACATACAAGGGTTTCAAAAATGAACCTGGTTTTAAGTTGGCCAGACTTTCTTGTGTCCAATCCATGGTCACCACGTTGTTAAGGGTCTGAGGTCTATAGTTTAGAAAACTGAAGAAATAAAACTTTCCCCGAAGTGCTTTTTAATGAGAATCTACTGTACAGAACAGGGAACTCTAGTCAGTGCCCGGTGGTGACCTAAATGGGAAAGGAGTTCTAAAGGAGATTGTGTGTAAATTCAGAGCGGACTCGCCCTGCTGCACCGCAGACACTGACGTGACGCTGCAACGCGACCATGTGCACGCACGCGTGCTCAGTTGTGTCCAAATCTTTGTGACCTCCTGAACTCTAGCCCACCAGGCTCCTCTGTCCTTGGGATTTTCCGGGCAAGAATGCCAGAGTGGATTGCCATTTTCTTCTCCAGGGGATCTTATGGACCCAGGGACTGAACATTCATCTCCTGCATCTCTGGCATTGCAGACAGATTCTTTACCACTGAGCTACCTGAGAAGCCAAAAGCAACTATACGCCAATTGACAAAAGAAAAAAAAACCCTAATTTTTTTTTTTTTAAATGACATTTCCTTTGGCATTTCCTGATGACTCTAGAATTGACAAGTTAGCACTTGTCAGGAATCACATAGATTTGGCTTTAGATCCCAGCTTGGAGTCTTCCAGCAGTGTGGCCTGGAGACAGTTCTTAGACCTCTCAGAGCCTGATTGCTTATGGATATAAAGGGGACAATATTTCAGGATTCCTATGGCTATGGTTGCTCCCATCTATCTCAGAATTATTGTGACTATTATTATTTTTACTCGTAGAAGCTGGATTTCTTAATATCCCATGCTGCTGCTGCTGCTAAGTCACTTCAGTCGTGTCCGACTCTGTGTTTCCCTATAGACGGCAGCCCACCAGGCTCCCCCGTTCCTGGGATCCTCCAGGCAAGAACACTGGAGTGGGTTCAGCATATACAATCACTGATTTTTCAGAAGGTTCTTTACAGCTACTATTGTTCCAAGTACAACATTTTGTAGTGGAATGGGCTGATCATAGCAGGAAAAGGCAGGATGTAGATTGGAGCCCAACACTAAGTGGCATCAGGACACCACATTCATTCAATGGCTGCTTAGGTTGGAAAAGGAGTTGTAAAAGCCCACAAAGCTTGAGGCAGTCATACATCTCTTTCCCTGATGAAGGGGTAAGATATTAAAAAACATGGAGGAAATGGTCCACAGACAGGCTTTTGGGAAGACATGACATTTGGCATGACCTCACGGGGTCTAGGGCAAAAGCTGGGACATGGCTGTGATGGATACCTCATCCCTGACAGCCGCCAGCCCATGGAACTGTAAAGACCACAGGCTCAAGGGAAGCCACAAAATGTATAAGGTTAAGATCTCCTTTATACTGCTGGGCAAACAGTTCCCCCATCACCTCCAAAAAGTTGCCCAGTGTTACCAACTCCAAGCTCACGCTGCTTGCCACACAAGAGGCCAATGAATCTGAGATTCAAGGTGTTGAAAGCAAGGGATAGGAGTTTATTTGGAGAGCTGGCTGACCAAGAAGATGGCAGACTAATGTCTCAAAATAACCATCATGTCTGGGTCTGGATGCCAGGTTCTTTTATGAATCAAAGATGGAGAGAGGTGAGGAAACAAAATAAAGAGGTGATTAATCTTGCAAATATCTCCTAGAATAGCAAGACTCAGGTAAGCAGATGTGTTAATTTCTTCCTTCCTGCCATCTACAGGTGGACAGGATTCTGAACAAAGGCATTTTAGTTTAACAATCAGGCAGAGGGGGCAGGATTCTCTGAGGCAGGCCATTATGTACGATCATAATAACAAAAGCAATGGAAAGCGAGTCAAAGAAATGGTTCCAACTTAGAGTCAGATTTGGCTTATTCCTGCAACACCACCTCTGCACTCTTCTGCCCCATGTGAGATTCAGGCTTTGGTTTTATGCAGGATACCCCGATTCCCACTTTGAGTAAAGTCCAGTGGGGAACTTGCCAACCAACAGGGCAAGTGTCAGTGACCTTGTGTGCAGACACAGCTTCCCTCACCAGTTCAGCTCAAGAATCACTATGCTGGGGCTTAGTGAAGGGACCTGGAGGTCTTCAAGAGAGAGAGATGAAGGAATGCCAAGAATGATGCTTCTGAAAAGAGGGGCAATCAGCACTGGCCCTGCAGGCTCCCACTGGCCGATACGGGAAAGGATTCAGGGAGAGAGAGGAAAGGGAGCCCTGGGGAAGAACAGCCTGAGCTATCCAGGACCTCTCTTCAGTCTGGGCTGTGCCAACTTGGGGTGCTGGAATCTGCAAGTGTTTAAGGTATTGGTAGTGGAGTGCAGCACGTGATAGCTGACACCCTCCCAGGAATGATGGTCAGGGGAAGGCCTAGAGACAATCACCAGCTAAGAAAACACATCAACCAAGCGTCCATTTGATGTGAGTGTTGACATGACCACAAGCCAAGGAATGAGCTGCAGTCTGTTGCCAACGGTATTGCTCAGGGTGCCAGGGGAGCGTCTGTGGACCTGAATGTCCAGGGATACCTGAGGGCTCTGTGGGACCAGGGAAGGGGCAGGGACAACTCAGCTTCTCTGAGGACCAGGAAGAAGGCAGTAAGATGGTGCTGTGTGGGGGACATGATAAGATGAGGGCACAGGGCCTGGTAGGACTTTGCTTTGGCTCTGGGTGTGATGGAGCCTTTTAGGCAATGGTGTCACAGGACCTGATTGCGTCTGAAAGAAAGGGTCTCCTTGACTGCTGCATGGAGCGTGAACCCCGGGAGGACATCAGCTGGGGTCCAGTTAGGAAGCTAGGCCGATCCTCAGAGAGACTCGGGAAGGGCAGCTTTGCGGAGACAAAGCCAGAGGCAGGAGGGTGAGGAGGTCCAGAGGGCACACCTCGAGATGCACAGGCCCAGCGTACCCGTCTCAACCTGCACGGCATGTGTGAAGTCACTGTGGTCTCTTCATTAGCTCTTTTTTCATTGAAGTGTGGTTGATTTATAATACTGTGCCAATCTCTGCTGTTTAGCAAAGTGACTCAGTTATACACATATATTCTTTTTTAATATTCTTTTCCATTATGGTTTATCCCAGGAGATTAGATATAGTTCCCCGTGCTATCCAGTAGGACCTTGTTTATCCATTCTAAATGTAACAGTTTGCATCGACTAACGCCAAATCCCCAGTCCACTCCTCTCCTCCCGGAGCCCCACCCCTGCCCTGGTAACCACAGATCTGTTCTCTGTGTCTATGAGTCTGTTTCTGTTTGGCAGATAAGTTCATTTGTGCCATATTTTAGATTCTCAGGGACTCCTCCAATAGGACCAATGAGCCTACTCATTACTGAACCAGCACGAAGGGATCAGCACGCGGGAGTCTGAATCTAGGACAAAATGTTTCACCTGGTTCAGGAAGTTCTCTGGGAGGGTTGTTAACTCTACTGGGCCACGAGGGATGGTTCTGCATCTTTGGGGAATAATCCCCAAAACCTGGCTCTTGCAAGGGCATGAACTCTTCCTGGTTCTTATTTATCCTAGAGGGGTAATAGCTTGATTCCCTGTAGAATCGGTGAGTGTTAAACTCTAACCTGTTCTAGAATATTCAACTCAGAATGTTGCTATCGGGCTATTCTAAACTGAAGTGGGATGAGATTCTGAGGAATGCTAGTCAGCACCTTCAAAACGCCACTTGGTATTTCTAAGGATGGTTTCCAGTCGAATTTTCAAGCAAATTACTGAGCTAAAGATAATACTCAATTGAAGATGCCCTTTGATATTAGTACTGAACATTTTCTTGTTGCAATTTAATTAAAATCATGTGCCAGTAGTGTGTCTTAACCTAATCACTATTTTCTAGATCTACACTGAGAAATTAACCTTAATAGTCTTTTTATTCTTAATCTTTTTCCAGTTTACTTAACAGAAAAAAAAAATCACAATTTATTATAAATGGAAAAAACAAACAAACAAACAAACCTACCTTAGCATTTCTCTGCTTTTCACTGAGAAAACCTTTTCAAAAATTCAGGCATTTTTTGGAAGCATTATAATCATAGAGAGGAACAGCGTAATCATAGAATCATATTATATCATTATAATCGTAGAGAAGCCATGGGTCCATCAAGTGAACATAAACACCTTAACACTTTCAATAATCAATTGTTACATGAAATTTAGCTACATATATACATTTTTAGCAATACCTCAAAGCACAGACTATGTAGATTTAACATGCCTCAGTTACTTAAAAGACACTTATTTCTTACAGGAAGTAAAATATTGGGTTTGCGGGGAGGGGTTTGTTTTGGGGGGATTAAGTGACAAGCGTTCTTTGTTTCCAAATAGAGCAGACTTGAGAGAAGTTTATTTTGCCATTAGTGCATGCCTGTAAAATCTTGAACAGAAAGAAATATAAAAGGGTAGATCAAGTAAAAATCTTTCCTCACATCAAAAACCTAGAATGATGCTGAAATGCCAGCAGAAAAAAAAATTAATTCACGTACCAGGCACAACCTGCCACTCTATAAGATATATAAGACCTCTAGATAAATTATAGGGGATTTGTGGATGTTGCGTATATTGATTAAGACATCAAGCATTACATACCAACCAATAATGAATTACTTCATGCTGGAAGATAAAACTTTGTGATATTTAAAATTACAGACTTGAAAGTAAGTAAAATTACCCCTAATTACGCAGAAGGGAGTAACACCTTCGCAGTAAACAAGATAAGCACCTCAAACAGCACTAATAATTTTAATTAACATTTTCAAGTTTCCTTCTACCTCTTTTCAAGGTCACCTTCTCCCTCCTGGAGGAACAGCTGCTGTGGTTCCAACTTCCATCACATTTCTTATTGTGAAGATTAAGCAACAGGAATATTTTCTAGAACTAATTTTTTAAAACAAGCAATTGTGGGCCCAAGTAAACACTGAATGGTGGCAGCCCATGAGCAAAGATTTAGAAATGGATTGTAAATCTACTTTTCCATCTTCGTGAAGATTGCAACTTGGCTTTACCAAGTCCCTTTATTGGAATCATGAAATATGCCTGAACTGTTGAATATTCAGATTATAATCCAAGTCTAGGAGAGTTTAATCAGCAACGCTGCAAATGAATCTCACGCATAACACAGCCTATCCACATAGTATTTGTATTCTCTGTTGAGTACTGGTTAATACATTCATTTGTACAAGATTTATGATTTTGCTAAACTGTTTTCTCTCTTTTCTAAATTAAGAAACCAGCAAGAATAGGGCTTTGTTATATCAATGGGTTTGTTCCATGCCACAAATTTAATGTACAGGGTCACTCAGAATATAATGTGTAGTGAAAGAATCTCATTAGGGCTAAAATGAATGTAAAATGTGTCAATTTGATCCAAATGAGAACTGTAGTAAAACCATGTTTGATGTTCGTGTGCAATAAATCTTTAACATTTGTCTGTAAAGTATTAGAGAACCCACAGGGAAATCTGTGTTTGTGATAGCAGCACATTTCCCATGGTTTTCCTCTATTATTCTTTGTTGGCATTTAGCATATGGAAGTCAAAAGTGAAAATCTAAGATGGGGATTATTAACCATGATTCTAAAGTAAACAGAAAATGTACCTCATGCTCTTTAATGTACTTTAGAAAAACTAGAAATCTATTTCAAAAAATAAGATGAACAAATCTTTGAAGACACCTTCATCGTGCATTTTGAGAGATGCTACAATCTTGCAGTTTCAATCTTGGAACACAGCGCCTGATTTGATCGTGTTTGCCTGGAGTATCTTTGACTTTTACATTTGATTTTAAAGATTCTAATGGTTTCATTTTCTATTGCATATGTGGTGACCATTATCTTTCAAATTCATTTTTATTTTGATATATTCATATTGTTAATTACTGTTGTATTTCAATTTTCTCTCTAGTATTTTTGTTCCTTCATAATGGCTTTATGGTTCACTGGACCGAAATGACTAAAATGAAAGATTTCCAAGATTTCTTCAGGGAGTAATTTACAAAAGACCAGCATTTTTTAATTGCTCCTGATGTTTAGTTCTGGATATCTGCTTCAGAAAGAAATCAATCTTCGTCCTTTAGGTGCCGTACTGAGCACATCATCATCTTTTTTAGAAACTTGATAATTAAACCTTTTTTTTTTCTAAAATTACTTCAACATTTTCCTTCTCAGTCTGATTTCTCTAACAGCTAGGAGCACAAAAATGCATGACCATTTCTGTTTACATTAATGTAATTCCTCTTTTTTTTTTTTTTTTTGCAGAAATGTATTTTGCTCTTTAATGTAGTGAAAAATAATAATAATCAGGGTGACGTCAAAAATAATTAAGAGAAATAGCCAGGTTTACCCAATAGGAAAATTCTTCCTGTAGAAGAATGAAAAGAAAATTAATTTCCCTGTGTTAAGGTAATGAAAATCATTTTTAGAGTCCCCAAGTAAAAGAAAAAGTTAACAATGGATATGCCTTCAATAAGAAACAGCTCATTTAAAAAATTGATATGTTTAAGATATTACAGTGTCATTGATAAGATCCGTGGGAATATTCTGGCAAGAAGCAATTTTTGGTGTGCACCATGCTAATATTCTCTTAAAAGATGACATTCCCTGTTTTCAATAATCCTGACACACATTCCCAGGAAATACACTGATTTCAACTTCAAATTAGCTTGCGGCTGGAAAGGGACGTCTCCCTTCATCACCTTTAACTAGACGGCCATTGAGACCTGGCACCGAAAACTGTCACAAAGGGACCTGCCCTGTGCCCTTTCCTGTATTATGTAGTCACCCAAGTTGTAAAGGCCATGCTGACTGATAACTGATATTCTTGTTTTCTTTTGGGAAACTCTTTAGTTAATATTGGGCTATAAAGAATCTGCCTGCAATGTGGGAGACCAGGGTTCAATACCTGGGTTGAGAAGATTCCCTGGAGGAGGGCATGGCAACCCACTCCAGTATTCTTGCCTGGAGAATCCCCATGGACAGGGGAGCCTGGTGGGCTACAGTCCACGGGGTTGCAAAGAGTCAGACACGACTGAGCGACTAAGCACAGCACATAGTTAATACTGACTCTGAACTTCAATGTCTGTGTTAAAAAAATACAGAGATTGAATTATTGTACATATATCTTCACAAAGTATTGCACGGTGGCCTATGTCCAAATGAAGATTAGTTCTTCTGGCTGAGGTGGGGCAGCCTAACCCATGCGAGGATTCTGTACTGGACACTGTCCCTTTCACTTAACATCCCAAGAAGGACTGGCCTGTGATTTCTGTTGTCATTTGAAATCTGTTGTGTGACATTTTTTCTTTTCTTTTTCTTTTCTTTTGTGTGTGTGTGTGTGTGTGTGTGTGTGTGTGTGCAGCAGGCTTATTTTCCTAACTACACCCAGCTTTGAATGATACTAAAATCAATCCCATCTCCTGAATGTCCACCTTGTTGGAAGGAGGCCCAGGTGCCTGCTAGAAGTCCAGCGGAGCCAGCCTGATGCTTTATTGTGCAGGGTCAGGAGTAGACCAGGGTGGATTCTGCTGGAGAATCGTAGTTTTGCAAAGAGGTTCCCGAGGATGCCTGGTCCTGCCTCTCAGCTAGGGGCAGCCCCACCTGAATCTTCCAGAGACCCACGTCTAGCGTCAGAGGGACACTCTGCCCAGCTTATGTTAAGATTTGGAAAGATCCTCTTGGATGGAAAGCTTGCAGAGCCCTGGGTGCTCCCACTGCTGTGATGGCTTTGTAACTGGAGAAGCGCAACAATGGCATAAGCTTCCAACCCTCCCCTCCTCAAATGGATGTGATCCTGTCAATTGCGAAAGGCACAGATTTTGTTTCCTCATTTTCCTTTTAAGTTGCCTGTCAAAGTTCACAATAGAAAAAACAAACAGCTTGCTTGAAGTCAAGTGAGGGAGGAGGGTGCTCCTCCCTGGGGGGCCATTTCACCCCTGACCTGAGGGGCCTTTCTTGACTCAACTGTGAATAAGAACACGATCCCAGATGTAACGTCCTCTGAGTGGTCCTCCACGTGTTCTTGTGTCCACGACCCCACATCCCATTTCCCAGCCAACTTCAGTCTGGGACCCCTGTCAACCCTCCCCACCCATCATCTCAACCATCCCTGCCTCCCGAACCCCATTTTATTCCCAATGCCTCGCCCCAAAACGACTGCTGCTACTTTTTGCTGGATTAATCTTTCTACCCCACATGTCACTCATCTGATTGGACTTTAGTTCAGAATTACAAAGAATAATTTCCTTAGCAGCATTCAAACACTCCACCACCCAGCCTTCCTTATTGGTTTGTAGCTCTTGCTCCTTCTATATACTCTGTATTCCAGGACACACGTGAAGGCAAAAGAAAGACCAAAAAATGAATTTTAACCCCTTCTCCTTAGTGGGGCTTCCATGGTGGCTCAGACCATAAACAGTCTGCCTGTACTGCGGGACATGTGGGTTTCATCCCTGGGTCAAGAAGATTCCCCTGGAGAAGGGAATGGCAACCCTCCGCAATATTCTTGCCTGGAGAATCCCGTGGACAGAGGAGCCTGGCGGGCTACAGTCCATAGGGTTGCAAAGAGTCGGACATGACTTTCACTCCTCAGGACCTATGAGAAATTGGGTGAATTAAGTCCCGTATGCTTCCCTTTGTGCCTGAGAAGAGCTCCTCCCTGAGAGGGTGACTGTGAGCTCAAGCAGGTCAAAATCTGTCAAGTGTGAAGCAGGGTGTGGCACACAGTAGGTGCTCAATAAACGCCCTTCTGTTTTTGTTTTCAGGACTGACAACCTCCTGAACTGTTCGCCCCCCGTCATTCGGCCTGTGTCAGTCTAGGACGCTCTTCCCCTGCCCCCTCACCTGTCAGAATGCCCGCGTCCTCCAGGAGCTGTCTATTAATTCTCCCACAGTCAACTTTTGTCATTGTTGGACAGGGCCCTGTCTCACTCACCTCTGAATCTCCAGGGCTACCAGGAACAAGCGGTGCACTCAACAAATTAACCGTAAACGAATAAACGAAATAAATCATAACCTCCTCTTGGGAACTGTTCCTGCCCCTCCCATCCAAAAGCGACCTTGCCCTCCTCCAAGCTCTGACAGATGCTTTTCCTGCACCTTGAAGGTGGTGTCTAATACTGGCGGTCTCATAATTGGGGAGATGAGCTATCCACAAACACAGCCATAATATATTGAGCTCCTTGGGGGCAAAGCCTGTCTCAGCTGCTATGATGGAAACGTCCATGACATCCATGGCAGACCCTAAAGGATTATTTTGATGGAAGGTGTTCTTCGCTCCATGTAATAGATCCAATTTAGCCAAGTGCTCCATCAAGCAAAGTTTCTGAGGCCCTCATTGACTTAATTATAGATACATGAAACTTGGCAGGGATTACATGAGTGCCTATTTAACCCGTGGATCCGTCAATAAATTGTTGGCATTGTTTGGGAAATCACCTCTGAAACTCGTGTTGTGGTTTTTTTTCCCTCCCACCAGCACGAAGTTGAGAGCGAAGGTGGTTTTTTATGAGCTCCCCTCCCCCACGCGGCTCCTCACCTCGTCTCTCTTTGCAGACGTCTTTGCCCGGTCATAATTATAGTGTGTTCCCAACCTAACTGATGGCTGGTGTCCTCATTAAGGACCATTACCCTGAAGAAGGTGTTTATTGAACCTGGCAGAGTGCTGATATTTGTTAGACCCTGTCATATGGTTGATGGCGTTTAGTCAGAACTCATTGGGAAGCAGGAGAGAGCCGCTCAAACCGGCTCCGGCAGCCGGGCGGCGGCGCGCGCAAGATGGCGCCCGCAGGCCCAGGGCGGCTGTTCCACCAGGAGGCCGGGCTGCCGCCCCCCGCCGCCCGGACAGCGGCTGCGCGCGCTCCTGGGGGGGACAAGCCCTCGCCAAGGGGACAGAGACGAGGGGCTCCTGTGGAGGGAGAGCCCTCGCCAAGGGGACGGAGACGAGGGGAGCCGTGGGCTCCTGACTCCACAACCGTCCCTGTCACCTCACACCAGCCATGCCAGGACTGTTTTCAAAGGACGGTGACTAATTGGAGAATCGATACCATGGCGCGCGGGGCGGGGAGGGGAGAGTATGTTTTCAGATAAATCAGTAATTTAATTCTTTCTGTAATGAGAAAGGGTGGAAGTCACTGAGAGATGACAACATTCATTATCTTCCAGGGAGGTATGAGGAAAATAGAAATTTCCCTGTGAAAAACTAGAACTTCCAGGCGTTAGTCATTATGCTTCTGAAAAATACATCTCTCCAGGGAAACTGGAATGTTGGGGCATCAAGGTCAGAGACGATGGCTGACCTCGATGGGTGCTTCCCAGCGTGAGGCGGCTCCTTGCTTTCCCTAACTGTGGGAGGACACGGCATTTCCAAGCTACAGTCTTCTTTTTGATAAAATTGGTTGATTCTCATGATTTTAAAACACGTTTGATATGCTGGAAATACTGAAGGGGGACCAAGTCCGTGAAGTGTGATTTCATCCTTTAGAGTCCCGGTCCAGTAGATGGAGGGACAGTGTGTTTCTGTAAACATCTCTTGGTGAATGTTTGTTCTACAAATATACGTATGGGCCAGAAATTGTAGAAACACAAAAGCTGAAAGACCTAATTCTTCCCAGAGAATGGACTCAAAGCAAAGACGGTATTGGTGGTAGATGGTTTTCAAGGGCTTCCTCTGTCACAGCCTGCCCTGATCATATGCTGACATTATCTTAACGTCGAAATACCATTGACTGAGTCTCTAAGTCTTAAAAGTTTAGTTGTAGGTGCCCAGGAGGAGAAAGAAATGACAGGTAACAGAGACGGCCTCAGGAGAAGAGCCAAAGCCTTCATCCATCCACTCACTTGTTCCTGCTTTTGTACCACAAATATCCTGGGTGCTGGGAGTCAAGCAAGGTCCTGGGATCATTATGCATGAGACAGACACGGTCTCTGCTGTTTCTGCAATGGGCTTGCCTTAGCTGAGAGGGAAGAAGAAGCCAGATTAGGCAGCAAGGCAAGGAGGAGAGCTGGGAAGAGACAGGGAGGCTGGGAGCAGATCATGGAGTCGGATGAGGCAGGAGGGCTCAGAGAGCAGGTGAGGAAGTTCTGGTTTGTGCCGACAGCTGTGGAAAGCACCTGTCAAGCCACCTTGCACATGGAGCCATCCTTCTGACTGTGATATGGGGGCGGGATCGCAGGAGGTCAGCACGGACACCGGTTCATCAGGCAGGAGGGTCCCGGTCCTTGGTTATGGTGCTGTGGACAAAGAGACAGGGGGATGGGCTTCATGCTCATCCTGTCGTCCTGAGATCGCACTAGACCCCAGATAACACAGACTCTTTACAGAGGCTCAACCAGATGGGGATGGGTGTTTGCCTCCACAAAGCAAGACCACTGCAGACCATCAGCCCACGCCTGGAGCAATAGCTCCAGAACCTCACAAGGCACGTGTCTGGGTCACCTCTCTCTTCAACTGAAGCTGCCCCAATTTAAACTTCTTGTTCCCATTCCAGGGAGGAAGATGGAAGTCGGAATGAATGGGACACCACCTCCATCTGGAAAGCAGACATTTCTCAGACACCTCTGACTCACTGACTCTTAGGTCTCTGACCAGACATATTATATGACCATCCTCATGGTGAGGAGGCTGGATATAAAGTTATCTTTCATTTTGCTGCTGCTTTTTTTTTTTTTTTTTAAGCTAGGCACGCTGTTGCCTCAAATGCGATCAGATTTTTTATAAGAGGAAAGTGGGTGTTGGGTGGGCAATGAGTACCTCTTCCCAGTCTGCCCTTTCCCCTCCATCAATGTCATATCTGCTGTACTGACAGCATTTATTACCACTGGGTTGTGCACTTATTTATTGTCAGTTTTCTCCTTCATGTCAACTCCAAGAGATCAGGGTCTTGCTTGTCTTGTTCCCACATTTAATTCCCAAGGCCCAAAAGAGAGCCCAGCACATCACTGGTGTCTGATCAATATCTGTTGGAGGAATAAACAAGAGGCAAATTCTTGCAGTTGATGATGGATCGGAGATGAGTGAGGAGGGGTTTAGAGAAAGGAACTCAGAATGACTCCTGTTTCTCCTTGTTCCCAGGAACAGATGGTGGCACCATTTACTGAGGAAGGAGCCTGGAGGAGGACAGTTCAGGGGTGAGGCACATTGACTTGTAGGTACCAGTGAGAGCCCCACTCTGGCAGCTGGCTAAACAGATGTGGAGCTCGGAGGAGAAGTCTGGCTGGAGATGTACCTTTGAGACTCATCCAAGAATAGGTGGAAATCCAAGCCAAGGCTGGGGATGAGGTTACTGAGGGGGAAAATGTAGGAGGGAAGGGCCGTTCAGCTGCTGGCAACAAGGGTAGATTTGGGAGGGTCACGGGAGATGAGCCGAAAATGCCAGCGGAGACCAGCTCAGTGTGGGTTTGTTGCTCACGACGGTAAGGCATCTGGCTTGAGCCATGCCTGGAAAACACTCTGTATTCATTTATTCATTCATTTGGTGAGTATTTACTGATGTTTACTTTAAACCAAGCACTGATTGGGGCCGTGAGATAGGAAAACAATGAAGACAGTGCCGTAAAGTGCTCACTTCCTAAAGTGCCCTGTAGGAAGACAGGGATATGAAGGAGCCGAGGCGTGATTCCACACAGTAAGTGCAATGGCTGAGATGTGCCCAGGGACATGCAGGGCACAGAGAGGAGAGGTGGGCAGCAGGGTGGCATTTTAGCTGTGGTAAATGATGGCTAGGAGCTCACCAGCTGGCTGGGCATGTATTAAAGATACATCCAGCCTAAGAGCCTGCAAAGGTGGCATGGTTTGTTCAAAGCACATAGAGCGGCCAATGTCATTGAAGGCAGCATGTGGCAAGAGACAAGGATGGAGAAGCAGAGGATTTGGGGAAGATAATGCTACTAAGGAGCTTGTTGAGTTTCCTTGTGGGTGATAAGGTGTCACTTGAAGGTTTCAAAGAACTTTATATTAGCTGGGTCCCTGGCAGCAGTGTGGAGGTTGAACATAAAGGGAAAGTCTGGGTGCAGAGAGAACTCTGAAGGTGTAATTAGCACAGTTCTGGTTCAAGAAGATTTTATATCAATAGATCAGGGAGTTGCTGGCCTGTGGAGAAGGACGGAGCTCAAGTATGCCTCTTAGACATCTACCTGGAGGATGGGTACATAGCTGTTCCATCAACCACAGGGCAGAGTGACCAAGGAGGATGAGGCGGCCAGCTCTGGATAGACTACCTATCTGTGGAATACCACGCCTATGGATATATGTGGCTAATAATATACAGGGAGTGGAGAGGGAAAAATTAAGGCTACTCTGTCCCCCGAGTTCCTGATTTGGGTGACCAGGTGGTCAGCGGTGGGGGAAGCACGGATGCTTGGGAAGCACACATTCAGTTTGGGACACAGAGTGGAACATCTGCAGGACCCCCGGCTCAAGCCATCTGCCTGAGGACCAGAGGGCAGGGCCTGGACCTGGGGCAGGACAGATTTCTGAGGCTTGAGCAACTTACCTTATTGAAGCCAAGGAGAAAGGTCAGCTCCCAAAGGGATGAAGGCAGGAGTATGAGGGACCCAAAATCTGGGTGTGGGAGAAAGTCTTCTTGGGCGTCAAATGATATGAAGGCACAGACGAAATACAAAGAATTGCATCATGACGCTGAAAGATATTCAAAATATTATCAGTCTTAAATTTCACATATGCTAAAATTATAATTATGAAAACAATGTAAATTTCATGCATGAAACATCGATGTGTGTATATTTCATATATTTATGTTTTATACATTTCTTTGTCCATGTATTTATGTTCTGCCCTCCACAGTCACCCTGATATGACAAAATGAAGTCAGAAATGCACCAGAAATGCTGACTTCTGACTCACAAGCGAGTCGGTCTGGGATGGTTGATGGAAGAGAGGAGGCAGGGGATGGAGGTCATCCTCTTATAGCTTCCTTTCCGCAAGGAGATATTTTCCTCCAAAACTCCTAGAGAGAAGGAGAAGATGAAACCCATCTGCACACTTGTGTTTGTTTTTACGAGAACACCATAGTTATTTCAACCGAGCAAAAGGTCTTTCACAGAATTGCCTTAAAACCCAGTAAGGACAAAGTCTAGGCTTTTGAATTTGATACTTTCAAATCCTCGTGCTGGAGAAAAGCCTCGAGAGTCCCTTGGACTGCAAGGATATCAAACAAGTCAGTCCTAAAGGAAATTAATCCTGAATGTTCATTGGAAGGACTGATGCTTAAGCCAGAGCTCCAGTACTTTGTCCACTTGATACAATAAGCCAGCCTGTTGGAAAAGACCCTGATGCTGAGAAAGACTGAGGGTAAGAGGAGAAGGGGACAACAGAGGATGAGATGGTTGGATGGCATCACCAACTCCATGGACATGAAGTGGAGCAGACTCCAGGAGGAGTTTGTCCTTGTGGAAGACTGAGGAGCCTGTCATGCTGTGGTCCATGGAATCACCAAGAGTTGGATAGAATAGTGACTGAACAACAACTCGATTTTGACTCTCCAAAATCAGCTTTAAGTGTAAAAGAGTCTGCTTCCTTCAGAGGGAGGAGGACCTCTCCTTACAAGGAGACTCACCCTGCATGGACTGAGAACATTTTCCTTGAGGGCTGGTCTCTGAGGTTCTGGTTTCTCAGGTCTGGGACCTGAGTGTGTGGGCTGAGGCTCCTTCACAGATGGGCTGGGAGGTTATTTGCAAATCAACTAGTCTTCTAGCAGTTTATTCCTCTAAAAAAATAAATAATGTGTCTAAGGGTCACGCCTGCACCCTGGAGTGTGGCCTTGATTCTGAATCAGTCAGACAAGAGGAGGTATGGTCCAGAGCCGATCTCAGCACACCTAAGGTCTGTTTCTCCTGAAAGCACTTGGAGAAAGGGACCATAAAAAATCCAATCAAGGAGACAGAATAATTGAGTAGAAAAGACAGGCTTCTCTTTCTAAGAAAGCAGACTGTCCCTTGCTCATTCCTGGGCTGCAACGTGGACACTCTGAAAGCCCATCGCCTCTGCCAGGCAGAGGGTTTTACTTCCTCAGTCTCAGGTGATCCTGTAAATTTCTTCCCGAGGCTTCTGGGGGTTAACCTGAGAAGCCAGGGGCATTTTCCCAAGGGGCCCCAACCATCCTTCTCTCCAACTTGGTTCCAGTTTTTAATTATATGGAGCCCAACAGATGTCTCTTCTTACAGCCAAAGAGCATTTTCTCTTCATTCATATGTTTTATGCTTTTGATTTACAGTTCGCATATATTTTTTGGCCGCCCGTTCCCTAAGCTGGAGGATCCCAGGGTTGGGGTGGGAAGGTGGGGACGAGTGGCCCCGAGCAGGAGCCTCCAGGGGATGGAGACCTGGTCCTGGCTCCCGGACGCTGATGAGCACTGAAGTCACTTTTCCTCTGCCGCTAATTTGCATTCCTTTGTATCTGTGTCCAGAGCTTCCATCACATGGCACAAAGGGACGCCCGGTGCTGCCCTCCAGCTGCCGCCCTGCTGGAGTGGCTCAGGCTGCCCCGTGCCAGCTGGTGCTGCTGCATCTCAAACAACTCCTTCTCGCTGGGCCGTGATCCACCTCCAAGAGGGCTGCCAGGCTCTCCAAGGATAAGAGCTGTGATAACTCACGTCGTTGTCTCATCTGACTCATGAGGAACAAACTCAGTGGTGTCAGCGTCATCACTGTCTGTGTCAGCAAGCATGATGGCTTAGAACGTATAAGTGGTTCCGCTGGCCGGACCCTGGATTGTACCACCCCGGGAGTCCCTCATCGCCCCAGCCACACAGGCTCCCGGTCCCTTCCTCCCTTCTGGGGTTAACCTGGGCTGCAGATGTGGGGCGTGGGGGGCGCTCAGTTTAGGAGTCGCGTGCCCCAGGCTGTGGGCCTTGGTTCTATCTGAGTTCCTGTTGTGCCTTCTGCAAACAGGCTTCTTGAGTTTTATCTTTTTTCCCTTTCTCCACTGTTTCATCGTCCTCTCTCCCATCCACTTTAACTGGTTTCCACTCTTCCAAAGTGTTTTTTTTTGTTGTTTTTTTTTTTACAGTACGTCCTTACTGATTGTCTATTTTTTTTTTTTTTGGAGTTTTTTACATTTTGCTTTATTTTTTATGTAAATAGACTATTTGTCTTTTTCTGCTTTTGTCCAAAAATGGAGCATATATGCTCCATTTAATTTGGTTATCTATTTTAAATATAGCAGTGTGTAATGTCCATCCCAAACTTCCAATGTATCCCTCTCCCCCAACCCTTCCCTCCTAGTAATCATAAATTCATTCTCTAAGTCAGTGAGTCTGTTTCTGTTTTGTAAATAGGTTCATTTGTATCTTTTTTTAAGATTCTGAATCTAAGCAATATCACATGACATTTGTCTTTTTCTGTCTGATTTTCTTCACTTAGTGTGACAATCCCCAGGTCCATCCGTATTGCTGCAGATGGCATGACTTCATGCTTTTTTTCTGGTTGAATAATATTCCATTGTAAATATACATCTTCTTTATCCATCAAGAAAGATTTGCTAAAGTCACTGATGGCTTCTGGGTCCCTAAGTACATGCACACTTATCCCACCTGTCATTGACTTCTAAGTGGAATCTAATTTGGGAGAGCTTTCTCTCTACCCTGTTCCTGGGAGACCAAGTACCTCCTTGCCAGGTCACCTCTCCCACTTCCCAAGAATTCCTGCAGGCTCAGCCCCAAGGCTTCTGTCTCTCTCCCTTCACAACACTCCATGGCATCTCAGGGCCAGGGCTTTACAAGGCACAGAAGTCACAGCCCAGGATTTTTTTCTGAATTTCAGACCCACGGAATCAAATGCTACTCAGAATTTCCTCTGACTTTCAAAATGCAGATGTCCCACATAGAACTCGTCATCTTCCACCAAAACCCCTGTGATGTCTTCCTCTCTGTGACCCACCAGACATACCAGAAATCCATCTCCTCCCTCCCCACCACTGAATTCATTCAAGCAAACGAGTCCTGGGAAGTTGGGTCTCTGAAGGTCTCTATGGTCCGTCTTTGGTTCCCACCCCCTGCCACCAGTGTTCTGACTGCCATCGTCACCTGTCATCTTCAGGGCTGAACGTCTCCTACATCGTCTTCCTGCATCACCCCTTCTTCTTTTCAGCCCTGACTCCACTAGACCTCCCAGTTTTAGGGATACAACAGATGACATGTCATGCTGCTATTTTAAATGGTACCCATTCCTCTACATGTGAAGGTCACAGTCCTCAGTCTGGCTGCAAAGTCCCACATGGTGACCCTGTGTATGCGTCTGGCCGCTTTCCCACAATCTCTGTCCTTAACTATTTACTCAATAAATAACCTGGGTTGGAACATCTGTGCCTTGTAAACCCCTGGACCAGAGATGCCAGGGAGTGTTGCGAAGGGGAAGAGAGAAGTTTCTGAACTTTCAGGAACTCTTGGAAAGCAGGAGGGAGTGCCTGGCAGGATGTACTTGGTATTCCAAGAACAGGGTAGAGAGAAAGCTCCCCTGAATTAGATTCTGCTGGGAAGTCAATGACAGACTGGAAAAGTGTGCATGTACTTAGGGACCCAGAGGCTATCAGTGACTTTAGCAAGAACTTTGTCGCTGGATAAAGATGTGGTACGTATTTACAATGGACTGTTACTCAACCATAAAAAAGAATGAAATAATACCATTTGTAGCAACATGGTTGGACCTGGAGATTGTCATACTAAGTGAAGAATTCAGACAGAAAAGAACAAATATGATATTTCAGGCCATGCGTGTTTCCTCATGCATAGCCAGCCACATAAGAGTTCCCAGGGTCACCTTTTCCTGCTTCTCACCTTCTCATCAGAAGTTTTCTCAGCCTGGAACACATATACATGCACTTATACACACACACACACACACACACACACACACCCCTCCATACACACCCACACCTGGTATCTTTTTGAAAAATAAATTTCACGTACCAAAATAGCTTTTAAAATGCTTATAGCTCTTGGCATGCTATTTTTCTCTCCTAAGAAATTTATTCTAGGCTATGGACAAAGCATTAAATAAAATGTAACCAATATTTACAATTTAAAAGTTACTAATTTTTAATTTAAAAAGTTATTAAATGAAATCAGAGTAATGGTAAAATAAATAAGGACTCAAACCTTACAATATATTTGTAGTCATTAAAATTGGTTCTTTGCACAACAACGGCACAAGGTCAGCTTGAGACCTTCCTCTACACCCTTCCAAAGACATAATAATGACAAGTACAAGGGGAAAAACAAAAAAGGACCCTGATGCTGGAGAAGATTGAAGGCAGAAGGAGAAGGGGATGACAGAGGATGAGATGGTTGGATGCCAATACCGACTCAATGGACATGAATTTGAGCAAACTCTGGGAGATGGTGGAGGACAGCCTGGTGTGCTGCAGTCCATGGGGTCACAAAGTGGGACACGACTTAGCAACCAAACAACAGCAACAGGAAGAATAATTATAAAAGACACAGGCACACAAGAAACCAGGATCATACCTCCTAGGGGCCAGGGAGCAGGAAGGCGGGTGGTGAAATGCACTCAGACTGCCAATGCCTCTGCAGGTAGAGCGGCGGCTGCAGGAGGTCACTGCTATCCATGCTCCACAGAGGCTCCTGCCCGGACCTGGAGCACGAAAGGGGTCCCCACTCCTGAAGGGAGGCAGCCAAAGCTGCTGCTGGCAATGATGTCTATGGCTGCACCCTCTCTGAAGCTCGGGCCTGAGAAAGGAAGGACCAGCCTTGTGCCCAGAACTGAGCCAAACTCTGCTGGCCACAGTAACCTGGATCTCACGTCACATCTGACTGGGTGGGGCGGGGGGGGGAGTTGGGGGGTGGGGGGAGTGGGGGGGCAAATGGTGACAGCAGGCAGCAGGCAAGCTCTGAGACTGGGCGGGAAGCAGTGTGAGGTCAGAGAATTCCTTCCTCTCTCGAGACCCACGAACACAAAATTCCAAGAAACGTTTTCAGAAACCTCATGCTGAGGGAAGCAGACAACACAATCATTAATGGAAAGATGTATTTGCCCCAAGTGAAATTAGAACAACAGTCTTACAGGGAAAAGAACTTAAAATAAATATGCTTAAAATTCTCAATATGTTTTTAAAAAGTCTAGTTTTAGAAGACAAGGAATGAGGAAACAAAAAGGAAAACTTCAGACGAGACTAAGGAGCTGTGAAAGAAAAGGAGCCAGGTGGAAATCTTGCAAAAGTAGTGAACAGAGGGACGATTCAAGAAAACATGCCTGAGTATAATGGAGGGTGATCTCCAAAGTTCTGAGAAAGAAAATTTGTCAACCCAGAACTCTACACCCAGATAAACCTTTTTGCAAAAATGAAGGAAGATATATTTTCAGGTGAACAAAGACTAGAAATCTGCTACTCAAAGACTCTCAGTGAAGGAGCTGGTAGAAGTCTTACTTCAGCAAGAATACAGCCAGTCCAGAGGGAGGAGCTGGGTACACGAAATATTGATAAAACACCTCAGTAAATTGAATTAGTTATTGACAATGCGAAATTATAATTGTGTGTGTTTTGTACAGAGAACCAACCTTAGACAGTCTTGATGAGGAATGTGGGAGAGAGGCAGGAAGTTAGTCACTGGGTCCTTAAAACGTGCTAAGGACCTAGTCCAGGAGTTCAGGAGTCATGGAATAACTCTAACATATATATGTGTGCAATTTTTAAGCAAAGCTGAAAGAGAAATACAGTCTATAACTTTCAAACCAGCAAAAAATTTAAAAATTCATCAGAGAAATAGAAAGAGAAAATATGCAAAGATAAATGTTGATAAAGATGGTCCGGGAAGCAAGGTAGTCATATTTACAAGTGTGTCCATTATAGCAACAAAATAATAGACTAACATTACATATATATATATATATTGCATTTTATAAGAGATACAACTAAAACAGAATGAAATATTTTCAGTAAAGGGCTGGAAGAACATATGCAAGAAAGTATTAACTGAAAGAAAATTGTTTTAGTGATAGTATAGAAAGCATAAAAATTGAAGATAAAAAGAGAGATCTTACATTATGATGACAAGAGTAATCAATAAAGAAGATATTTGAATGTAATTAGAAAAAAATAAAAATACACTTTGAAAACATAACAGATTTACTGAACAAATCACAGTTTAAAGAGGAACTTGTAACATACCAATGAAAATTATGAAATATTTGGAATGAGGGACTATGACAGTAGTGCACACAAATATTCATGGGATGTATCTAAAGTGGTTCTTGGAGGTAAATTTATAGCCTTAAACATTTATTAAAAGGAAGAAATATTGAAAAAAATGAAAAAAAAATAGGCGAAAGGAATAGTAATATCAAGAGCGAAAGTGAGTAAAATGAACATAGAGATCAAAAGATGGGTCTTTAGAAAGTCTAATTACATAGAAAAGAGCATACAAAAAACAACAGCAAAATAGCTCCAACCAAAATGAACAAGAGAAAAAAGAAAGAAAAGATGAAGATACTAGGAATGATGAAAAGGAGGCTTAAATATTACAGACAAAATATTTTGTCTGTCTTAAAAATACAGACAAAATATTCTGAATAACTTAGCATCAATACATTTGAAAAGTTGGATGAAATGTACAACTTTCTAGAAAACATTTACCAGTACATTAATAAAATACATTTATTAATAAAATGCAGAAAATGTGAATAAACCTAGTCACTAAACAAATTGAATTGTTGGTAAAAAGTCGAATGCCCTAAAAGACCCTATCTCAGATAGTTTCAGGTTTCCCTGGTACCTCAGATGGTTAAGGGTATGCTTGCAGTGCAGGAGACCTGGGTTCGAATCCTGGGTCAGGAAGACCCCCTGGAGAAGGGAATGGCTAACCCACTCCAGTATTCTTGGCTGCAGAATTTCTGGCGGGCTATAGTCCAAGCAATTGCAAAGACATGGACACAGCTGAGCGATGAACACTTTCAGATAGTTTCAAAGGCATGTGGGTGGCCTTAGAGTTGAATTTTTTCAAACCTTTAAGAACAGGTAATCCCAGCTTCATACAGCCATGGAGACTAGAAAACAATTGAACATCAACCCAACTTAGATTTTATTCTAGGAACACAAAAACTGTTACATCTGTAAGTGTCTGTAACACACTAACAAATTAACAGAAAAATATAGTTTAATATAATTTACAGTAGATTCAGAAAGGCACTGAATAAAACTCGTGGTGAGTAAACAATTCTTAACTAACAAAAAATATAACAAAACATTCTTGACCTAATAAAAGATATCCTCCCCAAATATACAGTCCATGGAGTTGCAAAGAGTCGGACATGACTGAGCGACTAACACTTGGGAGCCTGGGTTCGATCCTTGGTCAGAGAGGTAAGACTCTATTTGCTTCGTGGCATGGCCAAAAATTAAAAATAAATAAAGTAACAATAAGAATAATCAATAATTATAAAACGTAAATACTTTAAACAAACCACTATCTTGCATATCAGATCAGCAAATATTTTAACAATAAACATCAGTGCTGATAAGCAAACTAGAAGATGGCATTCCATTACCCTCTCTGTAAGCGCTTAAATCCATATGGTTTTTCTTTTATTCCTGTGTATGAATGGGGGAATAGACTTTCTGAGTCATAAGAATATGATGTGTGTGTGTGCTCAGTTGTGTCTGATTCTTTTCAACCCTATGGACTATAGACCACCAGGCTCCTCTGTCCATGGGATTCTCCAGGCAAGAATACCAGAATGGCTGCCAGGCCTTCCTCAAGGGGATCTTCCCAACCCAGGGATCGAATGCAAGTGTGCTGCATCTCTTGCGTTGCAGGTAGATTCTTTATGCACTGAGCCACCCAGGATATTAGCATCTTAACACTGCCACATTCATAAGCACTTAGTAAACACCAGTTAAGTGAATGAAAAAAACATGTATAAACTATTCATATGATTAGGATACACTGCTGTCTTTGTCGAAAGCATTTTCCCATTGTGTGACTGATCTTTGATAATGCTGATGGTATTCAATCCTTTCTAGGTCAAGCAACTGGCAAATGGAGGAGGTGGGTCCCAGCTCAGGTGTGTGCAGGACAAAGCTCATGCTCTCATCTATGACATTTCATTGGATATAAGGATGTGGGTTGATGGGGACAGATGGGTAGGCAGGGACCAGGCAGACCATGAAGGTTTTTAATGCCCTCAGTGAAGGCTTTTGGGCTTTATTAAGTAACTCTCCCAGGTGAGGGAGGGATGGGGCGTATACTGGGATTGTGCCTGGAAGGAGAGGGGTGCCAGGAATTATTTTAATTTAATCGTTTTAAACAGGGGAATGACATGGTCCCACGCCCATTGAAAGGGTGGAGCACAGGAAGCTTTTAGGGCAGAAAAGCTGTTTTACATGATACATGCCATCATACATTTGTTCAGAGCCATAGTATGTACAGCACCGTGTGGGACGCCAGACATAACCCAGGGACTTCAGTTAACAGTATTGTGTCAATATTGGTTCATCAGCTGAAATGAACGCACCACATGAACTCAAGGCGCTTCTAACGGGGAAACTGATGAGGGTGGGGCCAGGCTGAGGGAGTGTATAGGAATTCTCTGTACTTTTCAGTCATTGTTCTGGGAAATGAAACTTAAAAAAAAAGAATTAGTACTAAATAAAAAGGGTCATTCTGGTGACAAAAAACAGGCAGACAGGGGTGTGGTGGGGGAGAGACAGTGGAGGCAGCGCTATCCGGGATAGTGGAGTCACTTGCAGCTAACATAGACCTCCTCCCAGGAGCACAGTCCATTCTTCTGCTCTGAGTGCCCCGGGGATGGGCAGGGGAGGAGCCAAGGGGGAATATCCGGCAAGGTCCCCCCAGTGCTTTGAGGATGGGGAACAAGGGCGGGCTGCTGAGCTGTTTCTTCTGACCATCAAGGTCAGCTCTTGAGAGCACCTGCACACCCAATGGGACTCCTTGCTCAGTCTTGTGTCTCAGCTAAACTTCTTCCTTGTGAGGATTGCCTGGGAAGGCTGGTGTGTCTGTGTTCTGAGTGCAAATGGCAGAAACACTGCTTTGTACATGACCTACATTCCGGGAGGATGGAACCAAGATGATTTTGATAAGGACCGAATGCAGCTTTGTCGAGGGAGCAACCCACACAGTACCTTTGGAGAAGCACCCTGAATGCTTAAAGAAATGAACAGAACTCAAAGTTAGCATGAGCAATATTCTCCTGCCAGAAATAAAGACCTATTTAGTGGGCATATTTGATCTTCCAAAGATTCGGAAGAAAATGAATCCTGAATTCCAGAGGAATTCAGTTTCTTTTGAGCATTCTTCTTGGCAAGTCATGAATCATAAGGCTTATAGTGGGCCACCTCATTGGATCCCCTGGCCCTGGGTTTCTGCCCCCAAGCTCTGAGTGTCCCCAAAAAATATCTTGGAAGATTTTCCATTGCACTTATCTATACTCTTTTAAAAAGTAGAAGTGGGTGGGTATTTGTACATTACATGTCATTCATTATTCCAAATGTAATTTTAATCAGTTCGACATGAAAGCATCTTAATATTTTCGATAATGGCACTGGTAATTTTAAATATTAAAATCCACATTAGGAATTCCCCTGCCTATGTGAAAACTGCAGTATTTGCATTATGAATTGGGAGTCTGACCCAGTCTATCCTTTCTGAGCTCAGGTTTAGATGATCCTCAGTCCGGTTTTCAAGCCCACAGCAAATGCCAGGGAGATTAGTGGTAAACAAGACCCTTAACACATCAAAACTGAATGTTTCTAATTATCAACTTTTTAAATAAGCACTCATTATACAGCTGGGGTAATTCTGCACCGCGTGTTTTTGACACTCAGAGAAGGCTTTTAGGACACACAGCATTATCATAATTTTTTCGACTGGGGTTCTCACAGGACATCAGATGAAGTCCCTACACTTGATTTTAATTGCAGAGGCTGCATTCTTAATTAAAAACTGTACAAATGGATTTTATGCCATGCCAAAAGAAATCCAAGTTCATTAGTTATAAAATCATTTAAAAATTGATGCAAACGTGAATTCCTTAAAAGTTTGAGCTCAAAAGTCCTCATTTTATGTTGAGCTGCTTTTAATCTAGAGAATAATGAAGTCAACATAAATTAAGGGTTTTTTTTTTCCTGTTTTCTTTTTTGGGGGTTAGTTTCTGTCTTTCTGGTTTTACATTTTTTTCCTTGTAGAATGAGATTCATTTTAAAATTCAGATTCTTTAGAGAATTGTAGGGGAAAGTCCTTTTGACCTTCCCTCCCTGAGTTTCTCAAATGAAAGCTCATAAACCTTTTAATAATTTTGCTTATTAAGGCACAATTACATCATCTTCAATGACAGTAGAAATCAAATTTGCCAAGCTATAGAATTAAGAAGAGCTTTCTCTAAATCACATCATTTGCTTATTGCTGTAAATTCATAATTTTCTAATTTAAATAATTTTACTCCAAAGGGTTATCAAAGCTACACTTGCATTTCTTAAAAACCTTTTTTTTTTTTTTTAAACAGCAGAGCTTAAAGAAAAAGAATAACCTTTGTTTTTCTGCTTTTAATCCTGTGTTGCCAAGCAGAGTACCTTGCACACAGTGGGAATTCAGTAAAAATGTATACTTGTTGAAGGTGTGAGTGCTGGGTCTGTTTGAACAGAGGAGGCTCATCTCTTGTAGACAGAAGAAATTTGGGCAGATGGATTAGTCAAGACTGAATCACAGCCCAGCATATTCCTAAGAAAATAGCTCTACAATTTTTGTTACAGAAAAAAAAAATGTAGCTATACCTTGCAGGTGGCTCAGTGATAAATAATCTGCCAGCCAGTGCAGGAGACACAGGAGACATGGGTTCGATCCCTGGGTCAGGAATATTTGCTGGAGTAGGAAATGGCAACCCGCTCCAGTACTCTTGCAGGGAAAACTCCATGGTCAGAGGAGCCTGGCCGGCTACAGCCTGTGGGGTTGCAAAGAGTCAGACACAACTTAGCGACTGAGCACACAGCATGTACCTTTATGGAGCTGCTGTTGCACGCCAGCCACTGGTCCTAGGTGGCTGTTTAAATTAGCCCAGTGTAGATAAAACCTTACATTCGATTCTGCAGTCATGCCAGCCACATTTTTAATGCTCAACAGCCAGACCATCAGGGGAGGAGGTTCTATGGGGAAGTGTTGACATGAGACATTTCCCAGCACCGATGTGTTTCTCATTCTTATTGTCCCCTGGATTTTGCTTCAGGCCATCCTCACCTCACTCTGCACTGAACACCAAAACTTCACAATCATTCCGCTCCTTCAAAGTGCGGCTTTCCCGTGAAGCAACCTCCATCCTCTCCCGCTCATGTTTCCTAGGGCCCTTCGCATGAGCCTTCTCCCCAGCGCTGCTCAGACCGGGTGACTGGATCCTTGAAAACAGGCTCTTCCTGCACGTCTCCAGCCACCCAGGCAGTTAACCAAGGGGCTTTATTAAACATCTCCTGTATGAGGACCAGGACTCACACACTTATCCAAGCTGGCTTCTTCCCAATATCCAGGAGTGGGCTGTATCAGATGCGTCAGGATGCTGTGGGTCTGACTCACGTGTGGCCAGCAGTGGAGGCCAGCTGCCCCACCAGCCCCAAACTCCTCCCCAGAAGGTCTGGGAGTGTGCGTGGAAAGGCTGTGCCACCTGAGGGTGACTTCTAATGACCACCAGCTCCTACCTAACCAAGGATGCATTTCACTACAATATCCAGAGATTTGGCAGGTGAAAGACAAGCCCTGTTCAGAACCTGAACACCAGAGTGAAATTCTGGCCTAGTGTGTAACCAGCATAACCTCTGCATGTACTCCTTTTCTGTAGTCTACACTTTCTATACTTTAAGAATCCCCAAAAGATGGAACGTGTATCAGTCAGGCAGTGCCGCAGAACAAATGGCTCCAGTGCGCTTCCTAAAGCAACAGTTTTTATGCTTCACGTGTCCGTGGCTCAGTTAGCATTTCGGCTCCTCTGGCAGGCTGGCTTATCTTGGCTGGGCTCACACGTGTCTCTGCAGGCAACTGGGGAGTGGGCTGAGACAGCCATGGCTGGGATGATGGCTCTGTGACACAAGGCTCTGATCTTCCAGGATGAGTTTTCAGAGTGGAGATGGCACACAGGAGAGTGAGCCCAGGAACACAAGGCCTCTGAGCATCACCACTGCTCCAGTCTTTCATGGGCTGGCAAGAATTGGAAGGTATCCTAGGAGACCAATGGGTGGGAAAAGAGGTTCCCCTCCTTGATGGGAAGAACTGTCAAGTCACACAGCAGAGGGCCCACATCCAGAAAGGAAGGAGAGATGGTGGTTATTATTTTTTTTAATAGAGTTGCTTTATTGAGATATAATTCACATACCATACAATTCACCCATTTTCAAGGGTGCAATTCAATGGTTTTTGGTATATTTAGAAAGTTGTGTAATCACCATCACAATCAAACTTAGAATATTTTTTTAACTTCAAAAAGAGATCCCACACCCATCTGAAATCACTCCCCATTTTCCTCTGAATTCCCCCACCACCGTCCTAGGCGATACTAATTTGCTTTCTGTCTATGAGGACTGCAGCTGTTTTTGCAACCCATCTACCCACACAACTGCTCCTTCTAAAGGACTAATATGAAATATGCTCTTCCATGACCTACAGAGCACTGGTCTAAGTAGGTAATAGATGTCATTTCTGCTTGTGTTACACCCTGGGAGGTTAAGCTAATGGGTGCTGAGACCAGAGCCTGAGTTCCATTGTCAGACATCCTCGAGTTGATGCTAAATGGCCATCTTGGACCAGAACCTCTGTGGATGAGTCTCCCATGCCTGGGAGGTTTCCTACGCAGAGGCAGTTGGCCTCAACCAGGGATGTTCTGGCTTGAAATTTCATATAAAAGCTGTGCAATAACTTCTAGGTTAAGAAAAGTTCATGTTTTCCTCCCATTCCTTTTTTCCCTCTGCTCTTCTCCATCTGCAAATGGAACTAGAAGTGTTGAAATGTTGGAAATTAAAAAAAAGAAAAGAAAAAGAATACTCTCATGGTATTTCCGATCCAAGCAGAGACAGAAAGTGCCAAGGGATCTCATGGGAGGACCTCTTCTCAATGATTTTCAGTTGAATTTTTACAGGCCCATGAGGTTAGGATAGTTAAACAAACTTTGGATAAATGCCGCTGGCTTTTTATTCATTTATGAACTAACCCTTCAATTCTTTTGAGGTTCAACCATCAGCACTTCCTACAAAGCCTGAACACAAAATGTTTCAATATGATTGGAATCCACAGTGTTCAGAAAAGGTAATAAAATGGAAAATAAAGGCCCAGAATCTCATTTAATACAATTATTCAAAGACTTCTTCATAAATTTTGTGTGCACAGAAATTCATTTGGGTCAAGTTCAGTAAATCAGCAAATTAGCTAGGCTGGTCCCTGACAATTTGGCAGCACTTCGGAATTCCCAACTTTCTGCCTAGTTGGCTCAGTCTGTCTGTGGATTTCAAATGTCTCACCGTAAAGAAACAGGCAGGAGAAAACTGTAAATTTGATCCTCCAAAAGGAAACAGTTGAAGATTTGCACTGCCGAGTCATGGATCCAACAAAGCTCCTAGAACGCAACGTGTCCTGGTGAATAATGCGGAGATCATCTTCCCAAATGTACCCCCCACCCCCTCCCCCTGTAGGACAGCAGAAGCCTGACAGACTCAGAGACATTACATCAGGGAGAAGGAAGGAAGGGGGAGACGGGAAGGAGCTGGCTAAGTGTTTGGCCTAGGACTTTGCGTTGGTAAATGCCCCCTTTTCCAGAACTATTCAAGAGACAGAGGAGAGAAGCAAAGAGAGGGAAGGAAAGTGGCAACGAGGGCGCAATACCTTTAAGTGCTTTTTTGTCTAAAAAGAAAAGAGCCAGGAAGACAGTAAAGTGAGCTGAAGGGAGCTGCAAGCCTCCCCTGCCAAACCAGCCTTTTCTCTGTAAAGCTTTTGTTTCTTCAAAGGTGCCATAAAGCCTGAAAAGGAAGAGAAAGCAGGACTAGAATGTCATTCTTTTCAGATCTTTCTTCTGCCATTGACTTTGATTTCAGACTCTGCAACCTGCCTACCTTGGCTCTGCTTCCGTTCCCCACCCCGTTTGGGGGCCATGAATTAAGTTTATCAGCCAGTGACGGGCTTGTCGTTAGCAATCCAGGTAAAAGCGTACACGGGATCCATTTGTATGGATTCCTTTACACCTTGAAAGGCAACATCTTGTCTTGGACTTCCCCATTTCAAAGACTTACCTGAGACTGTTTCACAGGCTCTTGGAACTGCAAGAGTCCTTGAGGACCCACAGAGTATAATTGTCTAGCCATGTGCCAGAAAGAAAAAAAAAAATTACGTGCAATGCAATAAGCTCTCGATTTGTCCTAGAAGCTTTACTAAGAAACTTTAGACCCCTTCTAAATATATCTTGGCTCCTTCCCCAGGAAGAGGAACAATAGAAGAAGGTGACTAGCTAAGGACCTAGTTTCTTTTTTACCTCTTCTCCCAAGCTTCGTTTATCAAAAACAAATAAGCACACACCTCAGTGTGTTTTTGCCCTCATCTGTTCCTGCACTTTCTCTTCGTAACCCCCAGCCCCCTTTCTCTCCCTGCAACCACCAACCCCAGGTCTTTGATCTTTCTAGTTCACGCTGGAGTTCAGATATTTGAGTACCTGTGATTTCCAGGCATTGTGCAGGCACTGAGAGAGCCTCGGTGAGCAAGACACAGTTCCCATCCCCAGGGACCTCCGAGGCTAGGGAGAGAAACTTCGATACTGTGCAATGCGTTCTCACCGGAGGTGGACACTCAGGTTTCCTGGCACCTACAGAAGGAAGGCACTGACTTTGATGAGGAAGTCAAGGATGATTTGGGGGCTGGAGGGAGATGTTTTAACAGGATATTAAATATGAGGTCAGAGTTTTTGAGGCAGAAGAAGGAAAGGAAGGTGCTGTAGGAGCAGGAACACAGCCCTGCAAGCGCAGAGGAGGGGATGGTGCGTTCAGGAGAGACAGGGCCTACAGTGCACAGGATTGGAGCAACACCAACACGGCTGCCGGGGAAGGGCGTTGAGTGCCCCAAGGGGGCATCCGGTTTGGGACGGTACCCCTGGATGTTTGGGAAGCGGCCTGAGAAGTGGGTGGATCAAAAGCAAGATCACCTGCCAGGAAGCTGACCCATCATCCAAGCAAGGGAGGCAGGTGGCCTCAGAGGGGAAACAATAAGATCAGTGCCTAGTGTGCGGTGGAGGGGGCTCGAAGGGAAGTCTTGGGGCTGCCTGAGCTCTAGGTGACCTCAGGAAGGTGACAGTGATGGCATCAGTGCAGAGGCAAAAACCACGGGGAAAAGATCAGAGGCAGGCATGAGAAAGCTGGGGTCATTTATGAGTTGAGTTGTCTAGAAAGCCTCGGGAAATACAGGAATGATTCTGAAGGGGGATCTAGAGAGAGAAACATGGAATGCCAGGGCATGGCAATTGCTGCTGAAAGCCTTGGAAAGACGGAAATACCCAGAAACCTTCCAGAAACGGACAGAAAACTTTCCGGGAAAGGACAGAGCGTGAACTACCGTGACACGTGCAGATATAAAATGAAGTAAGATTCAGATCTTGTCCCTCGCCTCACTCACCTGCTCTGCAAAGCGACAGAGCATGTACACACATCAGGAGGATAAGAGGGACATCAAACCAGGGATAGCAGGGAGTTGCCATGAGCCTTGGATAAAGTAAGCATTTACCAGTGACATCGGTAGCTTACAGGAAAGAGTGCTGCGGGTAGAGGATGAGAGAGAAAGATACGGCAGGGGAGGAGGGCTCAAGCTGATCTCTGCAGACAGAGGGGCCCTACAGGCTGAAGGAAGAAGGGGGAAGCCCAGGGGGCAGTGACCAGGACCACCTCAGATCCCTTCAGCTGAACCTCACGTTGGGAGTCAGGGTTGAGGGGCTGAGGTCATGGTGAGGGAGAGACTGGGGACAGGCTCCCAGGACAGATTAGGGCAAGTGTTTATAGCAGGAAAAGGAATTCATAATCTTTTAATGTCATCTTATAATCAATGAGGAAATATCCAAGAACTAGGCGAGAGGGTGACATGGTCAGATTTAGGGTTGTGAAAGGTTGTCTTGGCAGAGGTTGCAAGAAGATTCGGAGAACTCTGAGGGGCAAGGAAAGCAGACCAAGCAGAAGGCCCCTCTTTATGGAGATGAGAAAGAGCCGTGGTCTGAGAGATGAGAGAGACCCCAGACGTTAAGAAGAGAAAAGAGAACCCGTCAGAACAGGTCACTGGTGCAGCTGCTAAGGAATGAGGTCACGAAAAGACATCTCTCCGTTCCAAGCTGGGGCCTGGTGGCCGCGGTACTGGTGACCCTGATGGAGAACCAGATCAGAGAAGCTTTCAGGGGAGAGGATGAGGTGTGATCTAGGAAAAGGGAAGGGGCTGAGAAACATTACCCTTGAGCTCTGCTGTGGGCTGTCTACACCCACGCCACCTCGGCTCCAGAATGGGCCCTTCTGTCCATCTTATTGCGATCACTGATGTGTTAGTGTTCAGCCATAAATAACAGTTTTACCATTAAAATGTTGAAATACAAATTGTTACATTAAAATATATGCTCAGATTTTTATCTACAGACATTAACCCATCCCTAGCTTCTCTCAAATTTTCAATAAGCATCTTACTGCTAGAAAACTAGACACAGTTAAATTCACTTACCAACAAAAAATAATGATACTACATGGGTGTCTAGTAGGACTATTTCACCAATGCATGTGGGAAACCAAATTCCTCTCAGCCAGCTCATTGAAGTTCTAATTTGAATTTCTATCATAGCATATTTTCTGTCCCACTGGTGTGAAATTATATAATGGGCAGAAAGCACAAAATTTATACAAATAGTAAGTACCAGATAGTCCAACATTTTTCTGAGCATAATAATGTCTTCCAGAGATGGAAACATGGATTATCTGCAAATAATTATCCAACAACTATGGTGTAATGGCATTACTCATCTATTTTCTGGGATAATATCATCCTTGAAAACCACCATGTGTCTGCTAAGCAAACCTATCACCTCTTTTAGTATTTTCACAGAGTGAGTTTTATGAGAATTCTCTGTTCTTCCCAAAAGCCAAGCCAAATATTTGTTCTCCTACAATAGCTAACAGAGCAGGTACCATCAAGAAAGAAGGCAATGGAAAAGAATTTATACTATGAAGCTTGAGATTTTTTAATGTAAAAAAATATATAAAGTTCATCTGTGTAAATTGAAAAGGATTTATAATACAGAACTTAAAATTTTAAAACATAAAAAATTTAAATGCACACCTTTTTGGTGTCTGTTTGTGTATGGACCCCAATTCTACTAACACGCTCTCAGTTTTAGAAGGACCTTGAGAAGGGAAAGCAAAGGCAATGGCACCCCACTCCAGTACTTTTGCCTGGAAAATCCCATGGATAGAGGAGCCTGGTAGGCTGCAGTCCATGGGGTCACGAAGAGTCAGACACAACTGAGCGACTTCACTTTCACTTTTCACTTTCATGCACTGGAGAAGGAAATGGCAACCCACTCCAGTGTTCTTGCCTGGAGAATCCCAGGGACGGGGGAGCCTGGTGGCTGCCGTCTATGGGGTCACACAGAGTCGGACACGACGGAAGTGACTTAGCATAGCATAGCATAAAAGAGGGGTGGGTTGGAGAAACAGAAAATTCAAGGCAGAGATACTCTAAATGCACAGCCTCAAGTCTCCCAACCAAGTCACTGCTACTTGTCCACATCAGAGCTTGAGAAAAAGCTTCAGAAGTCATATTACCAGTTTCCTCTGTCTGGGAGTCAGTGATGCTATCTAACCATTCCATTCCCTGCCGCCCTTTTCTCCTTTGCCTTCAGTCTTTCCCTGCATCAGGACCTAAACTCTGGGAGATGGGGAAGGACAGGGAAGTCTGGCATGCTGCAGTCCGCGGGTCACAAAGAGTTGGACATGACTTAGCAACTGAACAACAAGTGCCTGGGCGCTCTGCTTCCATTCAGGGTTTAGCAAGCCTCCACAGACTTTTGCTCACACTCTAACAATGAGAAAAAAACATGGTATGATCTACAAACCTCATGTTTTCTTAAGTTGATGTCACAAGACAACGAGGTAAACTGAGTCCTGAATAGTGACAAGTCTCTTCCAGGGGACGTAACATGTACTAATGGTTTCCCTTTCGGCAGTGCACACAGGAAGAAGAGGCAGACACCATGAAAGCAGGAAGAAGAAAAAGTTGACACCTTAACAAACTCTTGGAGGCCAAGTGTGGGTGGCGGTGAGAATTTTAAATCCCCAGATACAAAAGGAGACCACAGTCCCTCATAAGCTGTTTTCTTGGGGCTACTACTAGGTGCTTACAAGAAAGATTGGGTGAGGGTCCCCTCATTGGCACATATGCACTAAATCCTACTCCCCAGAATCTTCTTTCATATTAAGGAAAAATCTTAAACCACTAAGGAAGGAATAGGAATGTCCTACCCTGAACACAGGACATGAGCAAAGCCCCACTTTGCCGCCGCAGAAGAGATAGAAACAAGATAAATCTCTCTGCTCTGACTGGAAACGTTACATCACCAAAGATACTTTTACAAATATGCAGCAAAATTTGACTGCCCATGGTGAGGGAGAGGTAGAAACATTAAGGAAATCCCACCCTTAGTAGACAGAAATACAGAGCTTTCCTAAGACTGAGACAAGGCTGGGAGAGCTGAGTACCACCCCCTAATCTCACCTTGCATCTTGCACCAGGTACAAGCCAAAATAGTCTACCACTGTGGGGCGCAGACCAGAAGAGAGATCCCCCGTCTGCAGAGGTGGGTAGGGGCTGTTGAAAGCTAGAGCTGCAACAGGAAAACTGAGAACCTTTCAGGCAGCAGCCAAGGTTCAGTCAGAAAAAAAGACTGCCTCAGCCCACCAGTGGGGGATTTTCAAGTCTGTGGAGCATTAGACATAACCATAGTAACAAAACCTATGCAACTTAGCTGGTGACTAGAATGACGCAGTCCCCCACAGTGGTGAATTGACAAGGGAAGAAGCATGCCCGTTTTGAGCATAAACACGTTTTGCCTCATGATTCACTGCTCTTCTATGTTTAATATCCTTCCTTTAGCTAAAAATTGCAAAATACACACACAGAAACAAAGGGAGAGCAACTCTTCAAGAGGTAAAACAGTCAACAGAAATAGACCCAGAGTTGAATCAAACGTTGAATGGGAAGGAGCTTCAGAATAATTGTAGTCAATACATTAAGGGTCTAGTAGAAAAGCAGACAGATTTGCATGAACAAGGAGGAGAAGTTCAGCTGTGTGACTGAGATCACTAAACAGAGCCCAATGGAAATGCTAGAAATAAAACAGCATGTTATACGAGACAACAATTTCTTCAATCAACAAATTAACAGACTGAACAGGGCAGTGAAAACAAGGAGTGAATCTGAAGATAGATGGACAGAAATTATCCAAAATGAAAAAAAAAAAAAGTGGCGGCAAGGGAAAGAAACGGAATTGAACTCTCAAAACATATGCCATGAAACCAGAGGGTCCTACATACTTGAAGATACAATCCCTGAAGCTGAAAAAGGGAGTGGGGCAGAAGAAATATTTCAAGAGACAGTGGCCAAGCATTTTCTAAAATTAAAGAAAGACAAGTCACAAACCGAGAATTTTAGGAACTTTGAGAAAGATAAATTAAGCACATACATACACAGATATTTTGACACATCATGGTCAAACCACTTTACAAAAAAAAATAAAAACTAAAGAAAAACTTGAAGACAGGCACAGAAAAGGAACACTGTATAAGAGAAACAGATGAAAAATACTGGAGGCTTTATGTCTGAAATTTTGAAGGCCAGCAAATAATAGAAAAGATAGTGAAGGGGTGGGGGACAACTACTAACCAAGAATTTTATAGTCAGTAAGTACTATACAAACGGAAAAGAAAACCAAATTTGTATATATAAAAAAAAACTTAGTTTGTCATCAGAAGTGCACCACACACACACAAAAAAAAGTTAAAGGAAGTTCTTCAACAGAAGTAGTATGCCACCAGATGGAAATTTAGTTCTACCCAAGGCATACAGATGGAGAAGAAAATGGCAACCCACTCCAGTATTCTTTCCTGGAGAATCCCATGGATGGAGGAGCCCGGTAGGCTACAGTCCACAGGGTTCCAAAGAGTCGGACACGACTGAACGACTTCACTTCCTTTTCTTTTCTTTCTAAGGCATATAGAGTTCCAGATGTTAAGAACGGTAAATAAAAAATAACTTTTTAAGATTTTTAATTTCTTTAAAGGATATTTGCGTACCTTAAGAAAATACAGTAAAAAGTATACTGTGCACTTATAACATGTAGAATAATATGTGTAAAACATTAACACAAGCGATGAAGTGAAGTGAAGTCGCTTCAGTCATGTCTGACTCTTTGTGATTCCAGGGACTGTAGCCAACCAGGCTCCTCAGTCCACGGAATTTTCCAGGTAAGAGTACTAGAGTGGGTTGCCGTTTCCTCCTCCAGGGGATCTTCCCGACCCAGGGACTGAAACTGGGTCTCCCACAATGCAGGCAGATGCTTTACCATCTGAGCCACCAGAGAAACCAACACAGGATATGGGAGAGGAGAGTTAAATGTTGATACTTATGAGATGAGTGCACCTCACTTGATGATATAATAGCATTTGAAGGTGACTGAGATAAGAAAGATGTATCTTACAAACCCCAGTTCAGTTCAGTTCAGTTCAGTCGCTCAGTCGTGTCTGACTCTTTGCGACCCCATGAATCGCAGCACGCCAGGCCTCCCTCTCTATCACCAACTCCCAGAGTTCGCTCAAACTCATGTCCATCGAGTCAGTGATGCCATCCAGCCATCTCATCCTCTGTCGTCCCCTTCTCCTCCTGCCCCCAGTCCCTCCCAGCATCAGAGTCTTTTCCAGCGAGTCAACTCTCTGCATAAGGTGGCCAAAGTACTGGAGTTTCAGCTTTAGCGTCACTCCTTTCAAAGAACACGCAGGACTGATCTCCTTTAGAATGGACTGGTTCGATCTCCTTGCAGTCCAAGGGACTCTCAAGAGTCTTCTCTAACACCACAGTTCAAAAGCATCAATTCTTCAGTGTTCAGCTTTCTTCACAGCCCAACTCTCACATCCATACTTGACCACTGGAAAAATCATAGCCTTGACTAGGCGAACCTTTGTTGGCAAAGTAATGTCTCTGCTTTTCAATATACTATCTAGGTTGGTCTTAACTTTCCTTCCAAGGAGTAAGCGTCTTTTAATTTCATGGCTGCAGTCACCATCTGAGTAGCCTCTAAAAGCTATACAAGTGGTATATCTTAACAAGCCAATTGTGAAGATAAAATAAAATCATAAAACTACTCAGTCCAAAAGAAGACAGGAAATGATGAAAAGGAAAACAAATAGTAGGCGGGACAAACAGAAAACTATTGCCAATGTGGTGTATTCAAATCCAATTATATCAGTAATTACTATTAAATGTAAATGATTTATACATCCCAATTAAAAGGCAGAGATTGTCAGATTGGATGAAAGAGGAAGACTTAACTATATGCTATCTATAAAAAAAGACCCTTTTAAATATATAGACACATAAAGGTTAAAAGCAAAAAAAAAAATATATGGAAAAGTAAATACCAAGGAACACTAGTAAAAAAATAAAATAAGTGGTTACATTAATATTGGACAATGTAAACTTTGGTAAAAAAATCTTACTGGAGACACAGATAAGCATTAAATAACAATAAAGAGGGTACTTCATCAAGAAGATATAATTTTATTAAATGTATATACTTAAAAACAGCTTCATGATGCATAAACAAAAATCGATAAAACTGAAAGGAGAAATGAAAAAATACACAATTATAGTCGGAAATTTCAACTCTCCTATTAGAGTTTAACTCTATTACTGTTATTATTAGGCGATGTCCTCACACTGCCCTCTTAAGAGCCTACAGTCGTGTTAGGCGGAGGGACCCCTTCAGGCTTCGTGTGTGGCATTTGGGACCCGTGTGTGTGGACCTCTGAGGGATGCCAGGTCCATGAGTGGCGTTTGGGACCCGTGTGTGCGGACCTCTGAGAAATGCCAGGTCCGTGAGTGGCATTTGGGACCCGTGTGTGTGCAGACCTCTGAGGAACGCCAGGGAGATGAGGTTCAGGGTTTCGAGTGGACTATCACCAGGACTCATGCAGTCACACTGCGTGCACCTCTGGCTTCTCCAGTGCTTTTTGGGCCACGATAAACTTGGAAGGCATTGGCTCCAATTTAGCCATCACGGTACTTCTCATGCATTAATCTACAAGCATTTATTTATCCAATTTTCCTCAGAAAGTGTGGCATCTGAGGCTTTTTGCTCTGTATACCGAAGCTTCAATAACTACTGGCTGTATGGGCTACGGTACCTTCTTAGGTTAAGTTCCATATTGTCTTTATCTGAAAAAGATTGGTTTAACTATACCTACATCAAGGTAGTTGGGTAAGAGAGTGTAAAAAATTGCGAGAAATCTTTTGCTAACTCACGATTAAATATTAACAACAATAATAATTAGCATTGCTAGAAAGTGCTTCTGTGACCCAGGAAATATGCTGATACTGGTTAAGTCGGCACTGACTCCTTCAACCCTCCCAACTGTCCTCAAGACAAAAGTGGCCACATTTTCAGATTGAAGACCGTGTGTATTGGGGTATTTTACACTGTTTGCCTAGGTAACTCACCTAGCAAGTGGTGGAGTTGAGATTCAAACCCAACCTTGCCTAAATGAGCAAACCTCACTTGAGTTTGGTCAAGAACAATGACTTTGAGACCAAATACTTACTGAGCATTCACTTTGTGTAAGAAACCTATTAGGAGCCGTAAGGGCAGGTGGGCCTACAGTGGCTTAATGGATAGTTGGGCAGGGCAGGCAAGGCAAACAGCCTCCACCTTGTAAAGCCAGCTCCCAGGACCACAATCAGAAGGCACAGGCAATTGGAAGGAGGTTGCTGACGGTCATTTCAAAGGGCAAAGAGATTAAAATCTACTCTCTTGCCTTCCCCAAAACAGCACTTGTTCTTAGAGATAGGAAAAAAAAAATAGCCTCTAAATTGACTTCACCATCTGTTTGGAATAATTTTGCATAATGTGAATAAGCTTTCTAATCTATCATTTCTCAGATTAGTATCAGAATTTTAGAGGGAAATGCAAAGATTGAATTCAGTCCCTGTCGATCACATCTCATTTTATACATAAGAAAAACGGAGGCGTGGAGGTACGATTTTTCTATTTAGGGGACAAATGGGGCAACACCTCAAGAGTTCTTGGCCTAAGAACTGTTTATCGTTACTTTGCGAAGGAGCGTGGTTTGTGGGTGATGTGTGTGCTCTAGGGCAGGGGCCCTTCCAGTGCTTCCCAGGAAGGGATGTGGTTCGTGTTGTCCACTCCAGACACCCCAGCGAGAACAGGTTGGTCACCCTGGGCGTCCTGGAATGGAGTTTCTCCACGATCCTGCTGGCACAAGGAGTCCCCCAGTGCAAGCGGCACGCTTCACGTCGGCAGGTGACTGCACACACTGCCTTGCATGTGTCTCCCATCTCGGGGCGCACACCCACCCCTGCATGCTCAGAGACCTGGCCTGGGTGCCAGGAATGACGTGAGGCTCTGAGTGGCCTGGACCGTCTCTGATATATGATGTGAGGGGGAAGAAGCCTGGACAGAGTGGGAGGCTGCGAGGATTACCGAGTGTTCCACTTCCAATTTCCCGACCCCGGCCTCGGGCAGCGTAGACAGGCCTGGCTCTCGGTCAGTGGAGGTGGTGAGACACTGCATGTGAACACAGCAGGAACACGTCCCCAAACCAAATTGCTTATTTAGAAAACCAACTTGGAACGGCCCTCTTAAAAAACCTTAAGACGCTCTTAGATTTCCATGTATTTTTCTTTCATAATTAATACATACGTCATTTTTGACAAAACGTGTGTTCTTCATGCAGCAACACAAGCTCACGTAATGAACAGTATCGAGTTGCAGGTATAATAAATAGCTGTTTGAGTGTTTATGCCATCTGTAACCTATGCACTTAACTGGAATGCCGCTTATTTATTTTTCTTTCATCCTTCTGGTATTTTTTGATGAAGAATGTATCATGGTGGAGGGAAAGGATCATGATTTCCAAAGGTAGCATAACCCTCATTGTCTTGTGAAGCCAGGAAAACTCTTGCATTTTGACAAAGGCCATCAGTTGCACAAAGAAAACCAGATTCTAATGATTACTGCTCAAACCAGTTCAGGCCGAGTGAGCAAAAAAAAAAAAAAAAATCTCTCTTCCCTTGTTTAGCATCTTTTTTTCTTTTTTTGTTCTGCTTCAAATTGGCATCTGCTTGGAAAGTGTGCTCACAGGAGAATTTTAATTTATTGATGTCTCTTGCCCCTACTGTACATTCTGGGCTCCTATGTGAGTGTAATGGATGAAGCAGATGTTCGACACCGCAGCACCTCTTCATAACTCCACTCTTCAAAAACAGTTTTACAAGTACTTACTCGCGCTGGTCCCCACTGCTCACAGGAAGCTGAGGTCACCATGAAACATGAGGCCGGGGCAGGAGCCCGTGCTCATGTGCTCCGCAGCTGGGCCCCCTTCTTCTGAGCACGTGAGCGATTTATGAAACAGCCATAATTTTCAGCTTATGGACAAAGAAATAAAAGTGTTGACACCATTATTGTAACATCTGTGGAGGGAAAAATATGAGCCCATTCCTAAGTGCACAAATGGTACCGGAGTTATAAGGATTCTTTTATGCTTAATTGTATTCATTATCAGCGGTAATTATTTCCAACACGAGCAGTTTCTTCCAATTTAATGTCAGCCTAAAAGGTTAAGACCTTCCAGTAGAGGCATTTCAGTCTCATGATTTGTTGGGCCTGCAAAGTTACGCTAATTGGGAGAGCGAGAGTGGCTTCTGAGGGCTCCTGCCTGCCTTGGTTTAGCACGTCTGTGTAGAGCAGGTCTCCGACGGTTAACATCACAGAAGGGTACTTCCAGGCAGCGTCTAGAAGGATTTCCTGGCTTACGCTGTGAGCCGTATTTTTATCATCCATGGAGTTGACTCCTGAAGGCTCTGTCTCTCCATTGCCATCCCACAAGCATCCTTGGAAGAAACGCTTGTCATTTCGAGTGCTGATGCTGAGTGGTGCGCTGGGGGAGAAGATCCCAGAGCACTCTGGCCTGTCGCTTATGGATGAGAAGCTGGCCTCTCTGGCTAAGGCCATGAAGGCACATCCTACCTGGGTCAGGAGATCAAAGCCCAGTGACCAAGCCCTTCGGTTCTCCACGGGCCGAGGTGACCCCAGGATCTTCGGACTGCATCCAGCAGGTATCTCCTTTTACCTGGCAGCTGTCTCCAAGGGATTGTGGCCATGAAGAGAGCTCATGGTAGAGGGTTGACAGAGCCACCATGTTGGATAAGTATGGTACTTATCCATCCGTGGATAAGTGCGTGACATCGTGTGTATGTGTGTGTTTCTGCACACAGGTGTGTGTGTTGGGGGAGTTGGAGAGGAAGCATAGATGGTTCCACAGTCACGCTCTAAAAATGTTCTAACTTAGCTCAAACTTCTTACCTATTCGGCCTATTTGGTGGGAGAGAGAGTAGCCCTGGTGATGTTCTCTGAGCCCCCCTGAGACACACAGCTTTCTCCCGGGTGGAACGCAGTTCAAGAGCCCCACCTATCATCTCCCACGTCACCCTATCCCTGCTGCTACTGCTGCTAAGTCGCTTCAGTCGTGTCCGACTCTGTGCGACCCCATAGACGGCAGCCCATCAGGCTTCCCCGTCCCTGGGGTTCTCCAGGCAAGACCACTGGAGTGGGTTGCCATTTCCCTCTCCGATGCGTGAAGGTGAAAGGTGAAAGTGAAGTCGCTCATTCGTGTCCGACTCTTAGCGACCCCATGGACTGCAGCCCACCAGGCTCCTCCGTCCGTGGGATTTTCTAGGCAAAAGTACTGGAGTAGGGTGCCATTGCCTTCTCCCTAGATGCTGAAAATTGCTGTCAAAATACTAGAAACCTGACCCTCTCTTGATTCCTCTCCAGCAGTTTAAAACCAGCCATCACTGTGCAGGAGCTGTAACAGGTCCCAGCTTGCGTTCACTTCAGAAGCTCTGTTGCTGGTCCTCAAAGGTGTCCGCTCCCTGGGGTCACAGGACTTCCTTTCACAGTGACGTATTTGTCGTTGTTTAGTTGCCGCATCACGTCCGACTCTTTGTGATCCCACGGACTGTAGCCTGCCAGGCTCCTCTGTCCATGGGACTTCCCAGGCAAGAATACTTGACTGGGTTGCCACTTCCTTCTCCAGGGTGTCGTCTCGACTCAGGGATTAAACCCGTGCCGCCTTCATTGGCAGGTAGATTCTTTATCCCGAAGCACCGGGGAAGCCCAGTTGATGTATTTATTTACCCCAGCTCTCACAACAGCTCCTGGCACAGGGGAGGGTCTTGTCTAATCGCAAAAGCCGTAGACACCAGCTGAGACAGGGCTTGAGGGCCAACGTCCTACTAAAATGTGAAATCCCAGTGCAGAGAGAAAGAAGGAAGACGGCACTGAGATAGATGAGGAGCAAGAACAGAGTGATGTGGTGCCTCCTGGTCTCGCTTTGTAGCAGACTCCAGCTACCTGAGCACAGCTTGACAGGTGGACCCTCTCTGACCAGTGAGATGCCTCCAGACAGACCGTGTGGAAAACCCTGCCCAGAGTCGTGTCCACTGCGGGGAGCAAGCTGAGGGCCTGACTGCCTGTCCTCTGTCTCCCCCTGGTCCATGTGCTTCTAGAATGGAGTCAAGCCCCCTCCGGTCTGGGTTCCATCACTAGAGACAGCCCTTAGTCTCATGGTACAATGTCTACCTGCCTGTCTGGCTTTGCTTGCCAGGCATCTGAGTCCACGTGCTCAGGGCCGTGCTTCCATGCTAAGGGTGCTCGTGGGCTACTCTGCCCCTCCCCCAACCTCACAGGCGCAGAGACCTCCTAATCCACGTGCCCGTCATGCCTGCCAGGCTGACGAAACAGCAGTCCCAGAAAACAGCTCTGCCCCCTCCAAGGTGTGAGGGCAAGTTTTGCACGGCACAAGACAAATGATCCTCTGTTGATCCCTGGTGCCACCTCTAACAGAAAACGGTAATAATCTGACAGTGATTCCCTTCCAGAAAGTGATTTGGATGAGTGCCGATGAGGAGTGTGTGCCAGACTGCTGTGCACTTGTCTTTCTTCTGCCCACCCCAGCAAATTCAGGTCAGATAATTAGCACTCGTCTTTATGCCTTATGCTTTCTGAATTTCTGCAGTACTAGGAGTAGGAGGCAAAAGTTCTGAAACCTTCCATGAGGTTGTTGTTGCCGTGGCAACCACTCCCTTGGAATTCTCAGACTTATTCCCAGTCGGTGAACAGAGGATGTTCTGAACAAAACTGAAAGAGTCCTTAAAGTCAGGTAGGAGGCGGGAAGGCTGGGAGGTTTGGGCAGTCCAGAGAAGGTGATGACGGTGAGGACAAAGGAGTCTGGTAGGACAAGGGCTGAGCCCTCATTCTGCCTCCCGTCTGGCAGAGGGAGGGACCCGTGCCTTAGCCAGGACCACACCCCTGTCCTTGTAACACGTCCTTCAGGGTGTCCCATGCCCAGCCTTGTCATGGCAGTGTGGGCTGCGTCTGGGTGATCCTCAGGAGATGACCGACCTCTGTCTAGCTCTTGCCTCCACAACCTACCAGGGGCACACCTTTGGGTCAGCCATGCCCACTTTCTGAGCATCAGCGTCTGCACCTCTATAAAGGAGGGCTTTGGGTTGAACCCAGGGTTCTAGGGCATATGATGCAGCTATTAAATGGAATCGTGGAAGTTTCAGTTAATGGCTGATTGGTGTGGGGTCTTCTCCTGTAGTTCACAAGCTAAGCTTCCCAAGGAGATGAGGTTTGAGGCTGCCTGGTCTATAGAAAGCTTTCTGCATGAGCTCCTTCTTCGGACCTTGGAGGCACCCAGGTATTGTGCTTGCCCTTGTTAGTTTCATCATCAGAAACCATTATCAGTACATTTTTCGTTTGTCTTCAAGTTGTTTCATATATTTCAAAATACTGTGAAGGAGTAGCAAGAGGTAGCAAGCAGACTGGAGGACTTCTTAGTCCTTGTAACTAGATTGAGAGGGAGTCTGACTATTCCACTTTCTCAGGGGAGGAGACAGAGGTGCGGAGGAGTCTCATAGCAGTGAGCCACAAAGTTAGCACTGCTGAGGCATCCATCCTGAGCCTCGGGTTCTGCTCAGTGTCTACCTCTGGTCAGCATCCTCTCAATTTGAGAAAAAAAAAAAAAAAAAGCACCTACTCAGGTCTCAGGTACCCAAAGTCACTACTAGGGGAAGCCTGTGGAGTTGAACTTGAATCTTGGCCCTTTCTGACTGGTGGGAAGAACTGGACAAACAATGGATTGCTGTCTCATCTGAAGATGTGAATGTGTTCTCAGCTTTTAAAGTAGAGAATTACTAGGTCAAACTTTAAAGGAAAGTCTTTAAGTCTGCCCTCCTGGTTGGGGAGGAAGGGCAAGGTCGAGCATCATCTAGTGAAGGAATCAAAGTAGAAGAGGATGATGGACAGGGCTCCCTCTTAGAGGAGATGATAGAGCAGCTTCCAGCCCATCTGCAAATCCTCCAGGAGGACGGGGAGACCCAGGCTGGGAAATGTTGCCTTAGAGACCATTGGCCCCCAGGAGGGGTGGGGACATCTGGGTGGCCTTTGTGCCTTTCTACTTTCAATCAAGTGCACCCAAAGTTTCAGCAAAAACCAAGAGGATGATGGTTTGCACAAGAAAAGCCAACTCTCCTTGAGCAGTTTTTAAAATTCTAATTTAAAATTTCAGTGCGTTGACGGGTGGCAAGGAAATGGGAGCTTAGGGAGAGGCAGGAGGAGTGTGAGTGCATGCTCAGTAAAGTCTGACTCTCTGCCACCCCATGGACTGTAGCCCACCTCTCTTTGTGGGATTTCCCAGCAAGAATACTGGAGTGGGCTGTCAGACCGTCCTGCAGGGGACCTTCCCAACCCAGGGATCAAAACCAGGTCTCCTGCATCTCCTGCACTGGCAGGCGGGTTCTTTACCATTGAACCAGCTGGAAAGCTAGGGAGAGGCAAAGCTGCAGGATTTAGAGAGAAGCAAAAAGGCCCTAACCTGTGCAGATGCCCAATGCTGACTGGAGCACCTGTCCTCCACGTTTAGGGTGACTGCATGCTGATAGCTCAGCTGGTAAAGAATCCACCCGCAATGCGGGAGACCCCAGTTCGATTCCTGGGTTGGGAAGATCCGCTGGAGAAGGGATAGGCTACCCACTCCAGTATTCCTGGGCTTCCTTTTTGGTTCAGCTGGTAAAGAATCTGCCTGCAATGTGGGAGACATGAGTTTGATCCCTGGGTTGGGAAGATCCCCTGGAGAAGGGAAAGGTGACCCACTCCGGGATTCTGGCCTGGAGAATCCCATGGACTGTATAGTTCGTGGAGTCACAAAGAGTCGGACACGACTAAGCGAATTCCACTTTCACTTTTCATACTGTGTCCTGCCAGAGCAAAGAGCAAATGCCTTCAGCACTTTGGTGTTTCTTTCTGATTGTCTTCAGTTTTAAGTAGTTCATTCATATCTGGGAACAAAGCACCCACATTTTAAATCTGATTTATAAATATATCCTGCTCCATACCAATTTAGAATGCAGACCCCTCCATTCAGTACTAAATTAAAATACCCAAGTCTGCCAGGAGCAGTCAGTTGAGACTGAGGTTTTGGGGGGTTTTGTTTTATTTTGTTTCTTTCTTTCTTTTTTTTTTCTTAATACAGGATGAAGTGATTTTGAGCAAAATTCCCGGGAAGATACTTGGGGCAAAGAGAATCAAATGCTAAAGGAAGTCAGCTTCTGAGCCTGCTGTTTTTATCCCCACCTCCACCCCCACCACAAGCAGGGTGGCAGGCGCGCCGTGGAGAGGCGGAGCCTGGCTAGGTCCTCATGGGCAGTGACAGTGCTGGAGCCTGGGAGGGAGGCGGGCACCGCAGACCCGAGGTAGCTCGGTGCCATCATCCCTAGCCCCCCACCCAGAGGAGTTTCTGGGCTGGCACAGGGACCGACGCCAAGACATCCCAGCCACTCCCTGAGAAATGACTTCCACCTCCCTGGCAGGTTGCTAATAAATATTCACAGCAGGAAGGAGGCCATATCTGGACCCTGGAAGCGTGTTTGTAAGAAACAGTCATGAAGTCATGAGGGTCAAAGTTGACCTTCCTGTTATTAAACGTGGCCCAGAACGTTCCTGTGGAGTCTGGCAGCAAGCCGGCCTTCTTCATTTAAATGGAGTAGTAGGGAAAAAGGTTAAGCGTGTACCTTCAATAAGCCCCAAGCTAACAAGGATGCTGCCAAGGCAAGAGGGGACCCGGACCAACACTTTCCCTTTCTGGGCAAAAGCTCTTTTCCAGGCACTCTCAGAAGCTCAGCTCAGAGCCATGGGGTACCTGGTCTCTATGCTCACATGGGGGCCACACACATTTACTGACGTGTGTCACTGGCCTGACAGCCTGGGCGCACCTGCGGCCTCCTCTTCTGAGCGGAGGCAGGGCTGTGACTGGTGGCGTCCTGTCTCTCTCCCAGGCCCGAGCTGCTGGCCAGCAGGGCTCTGGCTCCCCCAGGATCCCCGGTGGACGAGGATCGTCCTGCAGGACCGCCAGTCATGGAGGCCCCCGTGTTTCTTTTCCTGGGAAAGTTTCTGGTGTGGTCGTGAGTTCACACCAGTGAGCAGGGAGGTGGGGCCAGAAGGCTCTTGTGGGAAACACACATGAGCCCAGGCTTCCTTCTCCAGGTTAAGGAGGCTTTTATGAGTCCTAGCAAGGCCGACTCCCCCAGGCTGTGAAACCCCAGAGGCATTTATCATCTCTCCTGCGCTGCCTGTTTCCACGTCAGGGTCTCGGTGGGAAGCGCTCGGGTGGTTTGTTTTTCAACCGAAAGCTGTCGCTGGCTCTGCGGCTGTGGCCTCAGCTTTTACCATCACCGGAGCCTTCTTATTTTCTTCACCAGATTGAAAAGGCATTTCCTAAATTCATAATGTTTGAGACACATTACGGTCTTAGGACTGGATTGTAAAGCTCTCTGTGGAAGAGGGTCTGGCCTGCCCCTCAACTCTGGCCCCATTTCCTTAAGGAATTGGCGAATGCAAATACAATGGTTTTATATTTTTACAGCTGCCCATATTTTCTCATTGGATTCTCGTAACTCTGGAAAGGAAGGCAGGGGTTATTATTCCCATTTCTCAGATAAGGAAGTGGAGGTTAAAGAAACAGGCGTGAGGCACACAACTGTGCGATTTAGCACCACGGGCTGAACCCAGGGCTTCTCATCCCCTCATGGCTTCTGTCTCCACCCTAGTCCATCCCATGCTGGGTGGCAGACCATCCCAGAAATGGTTCCTGGGTGTCTGCCGACACTGGGACCCTAACCCTGCTTCTCCCACCTCAGCAGAGGAGCCCAGGGGGTCGCCTCCGTTTTCCTTTCCACAAAAGGACAGGAAAGCCATGCATTGCTGTGCGGGCCCCTGAAGTGTTCACCCTCAGCAAGCTCCCACCATTCCTGGAGTTGAGGAACCTTGGCTGCTACCTCCATGATTTGGCTCACAGAGGCACCTTGAGGAGAGTTTGCTGGGTCTGCCTCTTCACATCTGGCCTTGCCTCCTGTCTCAGGCAGCTCATCCACTGTGCGAGGAAAAACACACAAGCAAGCGAGAGCTCTTCTTCAAGGGAGCTCTGGCCTCTGAAACCGCCTGCCTCTTTTAGCCAGGCTGGCAGGAGCTCTGGCCTTTGAGACCGCCTGCCTCTGTTAGCCAGGCTGGCCGGGATGGTTCGATCACGGTTCAGAGTCAGTGGCCCGAGGAAGCTCACGTGTTGTTGGCTGTGTCCTTGTTCTGCAGGGTGCCTCCTCTTCCTTGGCACTAGTCACCCTGGGAGGGGGCTTCTGCCCCGTGAGCACATGGCAGAGGAGCCCTCCTCTGATGAGCCGGCTGGGCAGCTCTGCTGACGATTATAGTGGCTCTGCCAAGGAAATGTCCGTGGGCAACATTGCTCATGGATAGAGACACCCCCTTCTGATTAGAGTGAAAGGTTCCCCAAGTGCAGAGAAGTCCCCAACTCTATTCCAGAAGCTTCTGAGGCCGCCGTGAGAGCTGACCTGCCTCCTGGGTGAAGGCGTAGTGTGGATAATAAGGACTTGGAGCGATCCCCCTGGAGTGGCAGGCCACAGGACAGTTTCGTGGTGCAGGAAGGGATGCACCTCTGCAAAGTGAAGGCATGTGAGCACCTCACTGAAGATGCTGTGGGAGAGGAGGCTGGGGGTTGAGAAAGTGACTCTGCAAGTGTGGGCTTCCCCATGTTGTCAAAGGCACCAGCTTCCGGCCAGCGCGCGAGGTTTACCTGCTCAGAGAAAGGTGCACCTCCTCCCTGGCTCCCACCCCGCTGCCACCACCCCTCTGGCCCCTTCCCCACTGACTTCGAGGCCGGCACCATCCCTACCTCCTTCCTCCTCACCCAGGCGGCCACTCAACCTCACAGTTGACTCCACACTCAGTCCTAGGCCACCCCTACCTGGGGGAAATATTTTTTCCTCAAAAATCAACGAACAAATAAAGATGAGAGACCAACACTTCATTCTGTTTGTAATGAGTCTCATGGCAGAAACAAATAAGCACACAATAATAGTGACAATGCTTAAAATGCATGTGGTCAAATCGTCCAAAGAAGCAAAACCTCTTGGCAGACCTACATCTGTACAAATGGTCTAGAAAGTATCCGAATTGGAATTTATGAAGGTTGCAATAAGAAGCACACACTAGCAAACACTAAAATTAATTTTAAGAACATGTTGACAAAAGAAAACGGGTCTGTGAGTCAAAGCTTGACTGCAAAATTTACTTGGGAGATAACTGATGAAAATAATTTTGCTCAAATGCTTCCTTGACCAACTTGCTATATGGAAGATTATTGCTTCAAGTGTTTCTATTTTAATTTTAAGTAAATTTAATCAGATTTGCTCCAGAAAATACTTTCTCCACAAAAACTCAGTACTGATATAATTCTGCTTCAAATATTAACATTCTTAAAATGTTATCAAAGTATTTCCCGAATATTGAGACTTCCCGGACCATCGCGTGTTTAAGACTCTGGGCTTCCAAGGCAAGGGACATGGGTTTGATCCCTAATTGGGGAACTGAGATTCCACATGCTGTGTGGCATGGCCAAGAACATGAAACATTTTTTTTTAAGTATTGCCAAAATAAAGAATATGCAGATGAAACAGCAGAATCAAAATGCTATAAACCAACTCTGGTTCTAGACCAAATGGAACAGACCGACATCTTCCTAATGCCCTCACCCCCACTAAGTACAGCTGAAAAACACAGACATTATATATAAAATAATCATATGACTCTGGATGGAAGCAAAAGAAACACAACTGGCTAGGAAACCAGGTCCTCGGAAAACAGCTTCGTGGTGAGTGCCAATTTCCCTTTTGCTGCCTGCATATCTTGAGTGAGGCACTAAAAATACTTGCAGTCCCCAAACAACAGCTGATACCATTTTTAAAACCTAAGAAAACCGTGTTTTCTCTAGCCAAAAAAAAAAAAAAATAGCCAGCAAAAGAGTTGTTTAGATATTACCATAAGCCATGATCCACAGATGAAATTTTTTATAAATTAGACTTTATCAAAACTTAAAACTTTGGCTCCACAAAAAACCTTGATAAGAGGATGAAACATCAAGATACAGACTGGGAGGATATATTGGATATATTTACAAAAAACATATCTGACAAGGAACTCACAGGGAATTTTCAAACTTTGACAGTAAGGGACTTCCCTGGTTGACACTTCATCTTCTCATACAAGGGGTGCAGGGAGCTAAGATTCCACATGCCTTGTGGCCAAAAAACCGAGAAAAAAAAAAAATACAACAGAAGCAATATTGTAACAAGTTCACTAAAGACTTAAAAAAAAAAAAAAACCTTCAACATAAAAGGACAAATAATTCAAGTAGAAAACGGACAAAAGACAGATCCTTCAGCAAAGAGGATACATAGATGGCAAATCAGTTCAGTTGCTCAGTCCTGTCTGACTCTTTGCCACCCCATGGACTGCAGCACTCCAGGCCTCTCTGTCCATCACCAACTGCTGGAGCCTACTCAGACTCACGTCCATCGTGGCGGTGATGGCAGTTGGGCAGATTAAAATACTTGCAACACCTTCATGTGTTAGGGAAATGCATACTAGAACCACAACAAGATATTACTACACATCTTAGAAAATTAAAATAAAAAACTCTGACAATATCAGATCCTATCAAGGATTTTTAATGCATTTGTGGGAAATACAAATGGGACAAGTTCTCTGGAAAATAGTTTGGCAGCTTCTTAAAAATCTATTGTAGTTATATGACCAGCAATCATGGTGCTGACCATATATCCCAGAGAAATGAGGATATCTGTCCACCCTAAACTCTGGACACAAGTGTTCATAGAAGCTTTATTTATAAAAACTGAATATCAGAAACAATTCACGTGTCCTTCCCTGGATGAACCCATGCGTTCTATATTTGCTATCTATCTATAGAATATGCCAGACTTCCCTGATGGTCCAGTGGTTGAAGGGCCTTCCTGATAGCTCAGCTGGTAAAGAATCTGCCTGCAATGTGGGAGACCTGGGTTAGATCACTGGGTTGGGAAGATCTCTTGGAGAAGGGAATGGCTGCCCACTCTAGTATTCTGCCCTGGAGAATTCCATGGACAGAGGAGCCTGGTGGGCTATATTCATAGGGCCGCCAAGAGTCAGACACAACTGAGGGACTTTCACTTTCACTTTCCAGTTCTTAAGATTCGGCACTTCCGCTCCAGGGGGCGAGGGTTCAATACCTGGTCACGGGACTAAGATCTCACAAGTCCTGAGGTGTTGCTGGGTAAGATCGGAGGCAGAAGAAGGGAGCAACAGAGGATGAGATGCTTGGATGGCATCACCGACTCAATGGGCATAAACTTGGGCAAACTCCAGGAGATGATGAGGGACGGCGAAGCCTGGTGTGCTGTACAGTCCATGGGGCGGCAAAGAGTCGGACTCAACTTGGTGACTGAACAACAGCGACGTGATGTTCACCGTGACATGGGATAGGAATGCGTAATGCACATTTCTATCTCGCATGCATGCATACACACCGACACACTGGTGGTCACTTGGTCAGGACATTGAGATTCTGATGGAGAGATCCCTGCGCCCTCCCCTGTTCAGTGACTGGCAGGTCATGGCGTTCTCAGAACTGCTCCCCGGACCAGCGTCTTGAGCTGAGGGCTCTGTGCCAAAGCCTCCAGCCCCTGGTCCTCCTTGGCTTATGAACTTCTGTCAGTCCACCCCAGGCCAGGTCCTACTGCCCACCAGTCCAGAGCCCTAGGCAACAGACTCCTGGACCCCTGGCCAAAATCCCTTCCCTCTTTGCAAGGATTCTGCCTCTGGCGCCAGGAGCCCCAGGGTTGACTGCGCAGGGCGGGGCTGTGGGCAGGGGAGCAGCAGCTGTCCCTCCCCACCCTGCCCCCAGCTGGTGGCTCTCCACAGACCAGAGGGGAGAGGACCCTCAGAGTGGCGGTGACTGCTCTTTCCAGAGAAACTTTATCCAAGTGCTGTTTCTCTGATCTACAGTCCCTGTATCCTTCATCTGTGTGAGGTCCGAGGTGGGTAAAATCAGTCGTGTCTGACTCTTTGTGATCCCATGGACTGTAGCCCACCAGGCTCCTCTGTCCACAGGATTTCCCAGGCAAGAATACTGGAGTAGGCAGCCATTCCCTTCTCCAGGGGAATCTTCCCAACCCAGGGATTGAACCCACACCTCTTGGGGCTCCCACTCTGACAGGCAAATTCTTTTACCCCGTGCCACCTGGGAAGCCCTTCAGTATTTTACGTCTACCGAATCTAAACCAAGGAAGGAAAGTTACTATCCTTACCAAAATTACATTTTGAGCTATTTGGCAATGAAATGGATTAGGAGAGGAGAAAACAAATCAATTTTTCCCTAGTGGGCTTTGCAAGTAGATTCCCAGGTTTCTGAGACCTAAGAGCTCCTTCCACATAAGCATCCAGAACATTCCATGCTAAGCACCAGCCATATGGTCCCTTAAACCAGGTGTAAAAGCAGCCAAGCTGGCCCCACACCAGCTCGCACACCCTGAGACCAGGCTTAGCTGCATGAAGCTTTATTGGCCTGGGACGTCTGCTCTTTCAGAGGCTGTGATGGAGAAATGGTCTTTGGGGCCCTTCTCCATCTTAAAAGGAGGTGGAGGTTCACGCAGGTAGATGAGGTTGGTGGTCTGCTCTCAAAGCGAGCACTTGGATGGGGTCCCCCCGCCCCGCAGGTCCTCTCCTCTCTGAGTAAGTATGTGTTAAAAGAGCCGAGTGGGAAGACCTGGTCCAGGGATAGTTCACATATGTGTGGCCTTTGTATTTTATGTTCCTTTGACCTCAGGGCTCCTTTCCAATAGTTTCAAGAGCTTAGGCCTGCTTGCTTATAGAGATGGAACTTTTTAAGACAGGACAGAGAGATTTCATAAAACTTCAATGTCTAAAGCATCCAGTATAATGGAAAAAAAAATTCCATTATTCATTTCAGCTGCAGGGCTGAATGGAAAGGTCCAGATCACTTTCAGTCACTGGTGGCTCTCTGTGCGTTTCTCTGCGTCGATCTATGTGAAAGGTACGATGGAGGCTGCAGGTGTTTGGGGGAGGCTGTGCCCCAGCCTGTGTCCAGGCCAGCACCGGGTCTCTTGGATTCCTACGGCTGGTGGCGCCAGCTGGCAGCAGCTCAGGGCACGGCCCCCACCAAGACCTGCTTCAGACTGCCTGGATGGAGTCTGTGCTCAGACCATCTCAGCAGTTTGATCACTGGCTTGCTCCAGACCAGTGAGAGATTCAAGAAACCTGGACCTCAGCAATTCATAGTCCATAGGACCCAGCAGAGTGGAACCCAGCAGTTCAGTTCGGTTCAGTTCAGTTCAGTCGTGTCCAACTCTGTGACACCGTGAACCGCAGCACGCCAGGCCTCCCTGTCCATCACCAACTCCTGGAGTTCACTCAAACTCCTGTGCGTCAAGTCAGTGATGCCATCCAGCCATCTTATCCTCTGTTTTCCCCTTCTTCTCCTGCCTTCACTCTTTCCCAGAATCAGAATCTTTTCCAATGAGTCAGCTCTTCGCATCAAATGGCCTAAGTATTGGAGTTTCAGCTTCAACATCAGTCCTTCCAATAAACACCCAGGACTGATCTCCTTTAGAACGGACTGGTTGTATCTCCTTGCAGTCCAAGGGACTCTCAAGAGTCTTCTCCAACACCACAGTTCAAAAAGCATCAATTCTTCGGCACTCAGCTTTCTTCACAGTCGAACTCTCACATCCATACATGACCACTGGAAAGACCATAGCCTTGACTAGATGGACCTTTGTTGACAAAATACTGTCTCTGCTTTTTAATATGCTGTCTGCTGCTGCTGCTGCTGCTAAGTCGCTTCAGGCGTGTCCGACTCTGTCCGACCCCATAGACGGAAGCTCACCAGGCTCCCCTGCCCCTGGGATTCTCCAGGCAAGAACACTGGAGTGGGTTGCCATTTCCTTCTCCAATGCATGAAAGTGAAAAGTGAAAGTGAAGTCGCTCAGTCGTGTCCGACTCTTAGCGACCCCATGGACTGGAGCCTACCAGGCTCCTCCGTCCATGGGATTTTCCAGGCAAAAGTACTGGGGTGGGGTGCCATTGCCTTCCCCTAATAGACAGCAGTCTAGGTTGGTCATAACTTTTCTTCCAAGGAGTAAGCATCTTTCAATTTCATGGCTGCAATCACCATCTGCTGTGATTTTGGAGCCCCTCCAAAAAATAAAGTCAGCCACTGTTTCCACTGTTTCCCCATCTATTTGCCATGAAGTGATGGGACCAGTTGCCATGATCTTACTGAATGTTGACCTTTAAGCGAACTTTTTCAGTCTTCTCTTTCACTGTCATCAAGAGGCTCTTTAGTTCTTCACTTTCTAAGAGTGGACCCCAGTGACCTCCAAGATAAACCTGGAGTCCCATTGTCTTTAGCATTTGGTGATGGAGGGGACCCCAAAACTGAGCTGGAACGGGCCTTGCTCAGAAGGATAGAAACCATGTTTTTCAGTTGCTTAGATATGCGCAAGCCTGGGGACCTGGAGAGGACAGGAGGGAGCCTGAGGGGGGCCTTCTGGGCAGGTAAGAGAGAAGGCTGCTGCCAGCCGGGTACCCCTCGGCCAGCTGAGCGGCCGTGGGCAAGGTACCTAACCCTGCCCCCCTCCCGAAGCTGTCCCCTTTCCTGTGCAATCCTTAGGTTCTTGAGAAAAGCAGGAAACAACAGGCACTGTCTCTACGCAGTAAAGAAATGCACGTGCGCTCAGTCGTGTCTGACTCTGTGACCCCATGGACTGTAGGCTCCTCTGTCCATGGGATTTCCCAGGTATGAACACTGGAGTGGTTGCCACTTCCTCCTCCAGGGATCTTCCCAACCCAGGGATCAAACCCGTGTCCCTAGCATTGTCAGGTGGATCTTTACCACTGAGCCACCTGGGAAGCCCATAAAGTAAAGGGATTTGGGGTTTCGTTTTGGTTTGGTTTTGTATTCGAAAGTTGGCTTTTCCGTTTCAGTCAGGAGACAAAGATGCCGGGGAGCTGCCTCCTATGTCAAGCCTCCAAGGCCCAGGCCATCATCTGGGGGTGGTTCCTGGCTGTTTGGACAGCCCACTGACCCCAGGCCGTGTCTCCATCCACAGGTGTGACCCGATACAAGGAATGCGGGCCCCCCACCAGCCTGCATGCCCCAGGCCCTGTGCGCTTCCCACGCCAGGGGACTCAGCTTAACCAGTAAAGTCACAGGACACCATGAGTTAGAGCTTCCCTGTGGGTCTTAAACAGGCATTTTACATGCCTTCAAAGGGTGGTTCTTAGACAAAGCCCTTGATGCTTCTGTTCTTGGGGGCACCCGCCTCATGGCCTGTGGCCTCACATAGCAACCTGGGCCCAGCTGACCAGCCAAGTTGACTCTGGGTTCTGACACTGAGTTTAATATGTTAATAAACATGTTTTCAGGGATCCTTGCTTCTTGATATCTGGCATATTAACAAGTAAGTGCTGCTAGGGGAATAGAAACCAGAATTATACCATCAGAAATCACATTTAGGGGCAAAATCCTTTCCCTTCTGTGATCGCAAGCTGGCTTTTTTATTTTAATAAAAACCAGAAGCCATGACTAGCTCTACCCTCCTCAGCACTTAACAAAGACGAGTTTCAGACTCAGGGAGTTCACCTCTGGAATTAAAACTCTGCCCGACTGGGAAGCTTTGGTTTGCTTTATTCTAGAAGCAAACTTGGAGAAGGAAATGGCAACCCACTCCAGTGTTCTTGCCTGGAGAACCCCAGGGACAGCGGAGCCTGGTGGGCTGCTGTCTATGGAGTCGCACAGAGTCGGACACGACTGAAGCGACTTAGCAGCAGCAGTAGCAGCAGAAGCAAACTGAAAATGTATCTTCTAAGAAGGAGGAAGAAAGAGTCAGACAGCACAATGTGAAAAAATAACTTATATTTGAGGCAAAAATTAAAAAAAAAAAAAAAACACCAGCATTGTGTCCAGTACAAAGTAGAAATTTGTCATTATTATTATTATTTAAAAGAGAGTGTAAGTATCTTCCTTTGTCTGATAAACTTTTCTCATCACATTCTCCCCTGGGGGCATTTTTCATGCCTCAGCCCCTGTGTACATTTTAGGAAAATCACCCAGGTCCTAGAGACACCATATCTATTAATTCAGTTGTGCTCATTGCAAAATACACAGAAGATAGTCATCCAACCTGGCAAGGTTTACACCATTTATTTTGAACAAAGGCCAATTTTTCCACCACGAGAACCTCCAGAGGCCAGAATTCTTCAGAGGCTGAGATTTAGACCCCTGTTTATTTGGATATGGCACCAAATGAAGCCTTTTCTTTATGTTCCAGCAATTTCTGGAAGCCAGTTGTTCTGAATTTGGTTTAAACCATTTGTTAAAGTCACCACTGAACAAACGAGAGAAGGAACCGGGCTGGCTTTGGGAGAGGAAAAAGCTCTCGAGTTCCCTTAAACAAGACAGGCCTCCTTCTAGATCGGTTTTGCATTTGAGATGGCCTCTAGGGGGTTGCTCACATCCAGGCCTGGAGAAGGAAATGGCACCCCACTCCAGTACTCTTGCCTGGAGAATCCCATGGATGGAGGAGCCTGGTGGGCTACAGTCCATGGGGTCGCAAAGAGTCGGATTCGAATGAGCGACTTCACTTTCACTTTCTCTAGGGGGTTGCTCACATCCAGGCCTGAAGGGGACAGCTTTTGCTGCCTGCTTCCTCCTCCAGGGAGCCCACTGCCCTGATGCTGGGCAGATGAGGGCCGGCACGGCAGACCGAATGCAGAAGGTGGGCTGGGCCCTCAGTGAGCTCACAGGAAGAACAGAGACCCCAGACCGGCTGTCAGGACCCCCCGCCCGCCCTGCCCACAGCCCCAGGCTCAAGAACATTCTCACCGTGCACAGGATCGAGTGGGTCGCCCATGAGCAGCCGTGAGAAAGGAAATCCCTGATTGAAGAACATTTTCAACACTGCTCTGCAATCATTTGTCTGGAGTAAAGGCTGACCTCCACCTAGAAGACGCAGCAGGGCCTAGCGGGGCAGACCCTTCCCCTGGGAGACCCCTGTGTCCACCGTGGGCTCCCAGAGAGCTGAGGGCTCCCTCCGCTCAGAGGTGGGTCTGAAATGCTCCTTCCGGGAAACAGAACAACCACGAGTGTATTATGTGCACCCATCTCTGGGTTCTGGGATCTTCCTTTATCAGAGACTGTTGGACAAAGTTGCAACATTGCTAAAAACAGCGGGTCTGAGCCGTGACAGTTTCCGTCACTCAGTCGTGTCTGTTTGCAACCAAGGACTGTAGCCCCCCGGGCTTGTCTGTCCGTGGACTTCTCCAGGCATGAATACTAGAGTGGGTTGTCATTCCCTTCTCCAGGGCACCTTCCCAACCCAGGGCTCGAACCCAGGGTCTCCTGCCTTGCAGGCGGATTCTTTGCTGTTTGAGCCACCAGGGAATCTGAGCTCAATGCATCTCCAGAAGCAAATGCTTCCAGTGATGGTGGCTTCTTTCTCTCACAAACAGAACACACATGTCGATGACTTAGGATCCCCTCGGCAAACCACTTCTGCGTTCCTCGACCAGGTGCTGAATGGAGCGCACCCTCTTCCGCCTCGGAGCCCTTGCTCTTACTGACCCCATCTCACTCGGAGGCCCTGCCTGCCCTTCTCCCCATCACACCCTCTGCCTTCAGCCTGTCTCGTGTCCCCCTTGAATTTTTCCAAATCTGCTTTAACCCCAGAGCCCTATTTTCCAGTTGTCGCCACAGTCACTCTTGCAGGTACAAATCTCGTCTCTCCACCTGGACCCTGAGCCTCTTGGGAGCTGGGTCCTTGGGGGACCCACAGGTGCTAGGACAGGTGTAACGCCCAAGGAAGAGGAGCCCCCAGCAAGTGGGTATGGGCGCACTACCAGGAAGTACGCGGCCAAGTCCCACGTCAGACATGAAAACACTTCTTCACTTGGCATTAGAATATGTCACAGTGAAAACAGTGCCTTCCAGGGTCCAGCGAGGTGTGTAAAGTGATAGCTGAACGCAACCCGGAACTGTACTGCAGCCCTCTAGACATTTCCAAAATAGTGACCAATAAAAGCTGCTATTTATGCATGCCCTACTGGTGACACTATTAAATCTGCTCGCTTCCAGGAAGGTTACAGGCTGAGAGCAGTGTGGATTGGAACCGTGTCTAAATTGGAATTTTATCTGGCACCATTTGGCTTAAACTTGGATCGCCAATCTCCAGGTTTTACTCAGACTGGAGTTACTCAATCGAGGGCTCACTAGTGTGTGGCACTTTGTAAAAGTGTATATGTATATATACATATATATATATAACACTTGGGCATGCTGCCCACACATGTATTTTGTTTGGAAAGAACCATTTTCCAAACTCCAGGGATGAAAAGGAGATCTCATTTATTAGCATTTCAAAAATCACCGTGGCCACAGAAGGGGTAAACAGGGCCACTGTGATTAATCTACACTGAAAAGACACATTTTTGTTTGTTAGATTCTTAAACTATCCAAGTTACATGTTTTATAATAGTTCAGTTTTTTTTTTCCCCTCAACCCTTCAGAAGTAACAGAGAAATATCCATTTCTTGGCAGAAGTCATCTCAGATAAATTAATATCATTTTTCATATAAATTTGTTTGGGGACACTTGAAACTGTAGCATAGCCTATTGGTTTCATTATTTGAATAAAGTTAGAGAGAGCCTACAGCTGTTTGCTGTCAGAATTTAAACCCACTGTCCGTTTCAGCTGGTTTTCAGGTAATGTAAATTTCACCTGGTGCCTCAATAATGTTTTAATATAAAAGTACAGGCTCATGAAACATACGCTCAGGGCTCCTCTGAAGCTTAATGGCGACAGAAGGGGTAATAATTAGCAGTTTTGTTTTTCCGGGCTTGAAAGTTTTTCCTGGGCTGCTTCCAAAAATTTGGTTCCTCATTTCTTGACCTTTTTGGAGTTTGGAATCAATGAACCACACTGCCTTCCATAAGAGTGTCAAGCATAGAATAAAAAATTGCATCACATCATTTTTCATCGTGGCCAGATGAGGTTTGAGTGGAAGAACAAGGAACAGGACAGAGCGAACATCTGAGAAATTGGCTTTGCAAGCTGGAATGTGATTCTGCTCAGAGGGGCCACTTTTTTCCCCCCTTTCTCTCCAGAACAGGCAGGTTGTAGACAGATCTGGGTCTTAGCCTGCCACCCCAAGGGCCCCAGTGTCAAGAAACAGTGATAGAACACCGTTCATTTAGGGAACATCTGTAACACATACAGCAAATTATTAATAGCCCAGTATGCCAATCTGCCACTGTGCATTTTTGACATAGTGGGGCCGGGAGCACGGAAGTTTTGCAGCTCAGAAATGAAAACGGTGCTCCCGATGAAAATTAAACACAGGTGCTTTGAGTTTGCATGTTTGAAAGTGAACATCACCGGCTGTTTTGGGCTTGGCGGGGAGGCCACAGTGGCAATGCCTGCAGCCTAGCTAAAGGTTAACGGAGCGCCTCTGCTGCCGACGTGGCATCGGTGTCACCGACAAGGTGCTGTGTCGCTGGATGCTGTGGCTCTGATGCTGGCGGCGCTGCCAAGAGCCAATTATGCAGTTGCAGGTGCTGCAGAGGACCACGGAGTGGAAGCCTTTTGCTTACAAAGAAAACACACCCGAAGCCACAGCACAGATCAAAGCCCACGGTGAGGGGGAGCTGCTCTAGATTCACCGTGCGCCATCTCTCATTATTAGCCACCACTCAGGATTTCTGAGACAACTTCCCTCCTCCCACTACAAACCTTCACCTCGATTTCCCTCGCTTTCTCCTTTTAAACAACAGCAAAATCTTGTATTCATTGCTTCCAAATTAAGACAAGGCAAGCATTCTTTTTCCCCACCCCTGGAATGTCATCATTTGAATTTCTTAACTGCCTACTTCCACATCCCTACAAAGGTGCACATGTCGCCTTTGTTTGAGACCCCTCTGCTTAGGGTCTTGAGGAGTCAAGGCTGTGCATGCACTTCCGGCCACATTTTGGCTTCTTCCCCTTGACTCACCATTAACCTTGAAGAAGCTTCTGCAGACACTCATGGAGTCGCAGGTTAACCCATGCCAGCCCCGGGTTCACCAGTTCTCACTCTCTGCCAACCCTGGTTTAAAAGCAGGTGCTTCAAAGGATGAACCCAGCACCTGCCCACAACCATTATGCTGCCAGGCAGAGTGATGTTGAGAGAGACAGAGCCCAGCGGGTTCCCAAACCTGGCTGTAATGGGGCAACATCCTGAAAACTGTTCACGTGTGATTCCTCTGTCTTTGCCAGAGTTGCCTAGAGGACCAGACTTCAGGATGGGGTCCCTGGGATTTGTCACCAGGAAAAGCTGCGTGGGGTGATTTCCAGATCTGTGCAGGCACAGAAGAAGAGACAAGTCCTCAAAGGAAGAACTCTGCCAGCAAGACCACTGCGGGGAGAGGGCATCTGCAGACTTCCCCTCACCTCCTTGGGGCCGATGAGCCTGAGCTTGAGAGACTCAGCTTGAGTGTGAGGATGGTGATCCACCTGCCCGTGACCAGGCGAGGCCTCAGACCCACCTGCAGGTGGAGGGGTTGTGACCCAGGGAAAGCAGAGGAAAAGTAAGCCCCTTCCCCAGCTCTGCGGCAGGAGGAGGCGTGGGCAAATCTTAGTCTTAGTTACGGAGAAGTTCAGGAACCTCAGAGGAGGCATCTTAGTTGGTTTGTGTTCTTAGAACAAAAATGCCAGGGGCGGGAACACTTGGAGACAACAGAAACATTCTTCTCAGACCTCTGGAAGTCTAAGATCAGGGTGCTGGCAGATTCTGAATCTGCTGAGGCCTGCCCTTCTAGTTCACAGAGGGTTGTCTTCCCGCTGTGTCTCCACATGGAGGAAGGGGTAGGGGAGCTCTCTGGGGTCTCTTTTTGTAAAGGCACTGGTCCCACCCGTGAGGCTCCACCCTTGAGACCTAATCACCTCCCAAAGGCCCCATCCCCCAGCACCATCCCATTGAGGGTTAGGGTTCAACATATAAATTTGGGGGGATAACTGAGTCTAGTACAAGAGGGGTTCTTGTTCTCTCCTCTGTTTGAGACCCCAGAAGGTAGCCGCCAGTGATCCTAGTACAGGTTTTGGTTCCAAACACAGCAAAGTTGAGTGAGGTCAACCCACAGAACTCTGACCCCGCTGATGGGAAAGTCCCAGGTGGAGCAGACAGGGTGCACTGGGACCCAGGCAGAGTAGGGTCCCGAATCTTCTCCCCCAACACCAGTGTGCAGACCCCTGGATAGGAGGGGAGGAGCGGACCACTTCTCTCCAGGAGAAAGCTGAGAACTGCCTGAAGGGATCTGGTAAATCCTCAGGTCTGAATGAGCTCAACACCAGTCTAAATAATACCAGGTTATTTAGCTACCTTTTCCTCTCCTAATCAATAGATGGGTAGTGGTGAGCAATGCTGGATTAGTTATAAATAAAACGATTTTGTGTTTCTGTCCACATGAAATGCAATATGTCAATTGTGGGAAAGTTTCACAAAGGAGCAAGCTGTGGATCACTGTGTTTTCTCCCTGACCGGGTAGAACCACCAGTAAGGAAGAGGGCTCTCTGAGGAAAAGAGCCAGAATGCCGGAGTCCCAGGAGGCTCATTTTTTCTGGGGTTATAGCCAAAGGCTCCACTCTGAGACTAGAGCTCTTGGGAGGGGCATTTAGTCCCCATGCGCTCTGCAACCCTGCGTGTGCCAGGCCCTGCACGAGGCATAAAACGGTAGCGTAGGTACCCGTGAGGGGCCCACCAGCTGGAGGAAGGTAAGGGCTTTGATCTGGGGACCCTGAAAGACAGAGGTGGTCTTGCAGTTCATGGGAGAGTTCAGCTCATTGGCAGATTTACTTGGATTTATTGCTTGTACGTGTTTTTTCCATTGTCGTTCCTTCCTTATTGTTTTTTTTTCAACTGATTTGATTGCATTACTAGCCACCCCTCTCTCCTTATTGACCTGGCCACATTGCGGTACATTTTCACTCCTCTCCTGGCCACTTTCTTCTGTCTTGGGCACCCTCCGTCACTCTCAGCCCATCTCTGCCCCTGTCCTCTGCCCTCTGTCCAGGGCTGAGCTGGACACAGCTTCAGGCTTCCCCACCCTGGGTGTCGCACTAGCTTCTGGCCATGGGGGACCAGATGGAAACTCGTGGGAGGTGCCTGTGCTCAGCACGTGGCCCCTCACCTTGCCCCTGCAGCTCCCAGAGGCGGCTGGAGCCCTTGGGGAAAGACCTCAGCTCCTGCCAGCGTGTCCCTCCGCACTCCGGCCACTGTTCCATTTGGTGTCCACGCTCTGGTCCCTCCTCTTCTCATCTGGGCCGGGGGCAGCAGACAGTCAGGGACCCCAGGGACCCTGTGATTTCCCTGCTTATCCCAACTGCAACGCTCCCTCTGCCTCCCGATGGGACGGGCTGAGAAACCTCCCCTTCTGGGGGAAACATCAAACAAATATTTCTCTAAAATGATGGAAAAACAGATTCTAAGTCTTCCTCCCAAAGATATCCTATTCCTCCACTTCTGCTGTGACCCTCAATTACTTCTCTACCCTCTTGTCCCCAGACGAGGCCTGGGAATGACTTATTCCCCCCTTTCACAGCCCCCCACTCACTCCCGGGCTTGCCGGGTAATTTATTACTCGGTTTCAAGATTATTATTAGAATTTCCTTTGCACTGCATCTCTTCTGTCTCAAGAACCTCAGACATGTGCAGACACTGCCGTCGGCCACTCAGACGTAACACACTGGGCCACGATTTCCTTGCTTTACCATCCTCTGTCCCCATCTGGATAAGTTCCTTCAATCATAACACTTTTAATTTAACAGTTAAAACAACTGTTCTGGATCAGTGAGAGGAAACTACTGTTCATAACCTCTTAGGAAGACACTCAGGATACCAGTGTGGAGAACTCAAGCCCAAGGCAGCCTGTCTCCTACCTTGATTTTTGGCTACCCAGGTGGAAAACCCCAACTCTGTCCATAGATTGCTGCAATTATCAGACTGTCGGGACTGGACATTTGGCCCAGAAATTATGAAGCAAACTCTGTCTGAAAACCAGAGCTGCCCTGCCTGTCATCTTTGATGTGCAGAATTTCCTCAACAGCTGGAAGGTGAAATTATCTTTCAATTTGGGAGATAATAGTGAATGGATTCTTAATCCATTGTTTGATAGTATTTGGTTCTGGGGAAAAACAAAACAAAACAGCATTATGCTCTGTTTCAGCCTTTGGATGCAGTTTTGGAGAATTCCCAATACTAGATAATCAATTTCATAATGTCAATGTGTAATAAAATCACCAAGTGTAAGAAAAGAAAAATTCTGGCTGTTCAATGAGTTTGAGCCACAGTTTAATCTAAGGGGGAAAAAAAAAAGTAAAACACCATTTGAGCTTGAAGTTTAAACATCATATTTCAACCCCAAAATGCCAAGTTCAGGCTATTCAAGAACCGAATACTTGGCTGAGACTTGTTTCTGGAGTAAGCTCCCCGGAAAAGGTCTGCAGATGTTCCTTGGGAATGTCCAAGGTCAAGCAGAGCTGTTCTAACTTCATCTCACATCCCGGAATTCCACGAGCCTTCTCGCTCAGCCTCCTGAGCATTTAGTGGGGAGGAGCTGCATCCTGCGTGCTCTCTGCCCAAAGGACAGGTGTGTGGGCACTGCCCGGAGGGTGCTCACCGCTCTCACTCCTTGGATGGGAGGCCCAGGGCTGACCAGCCCCTTCTGTGAACCAAGAGGGTCTGCACTGCACCAGTGCAATCCCCTGTGTTCAGGTGCCACGTGATCCCAAGGCTTGTCACCAAGCATGCTTTTACGCTAATCGCAAGTGGCAAGGTAAATATTAACTGGATTAAAAATCTGCTTTACGGTAGCACTGACCAGATATGAGGAAACGTTGATAACCTGAGGAGGCTGTGAGCACTTCCTCAGCATAGAGATCACACCCTCCTGCCCTCAGTGGGTCTGCCCACCCAGAAAGCCCATAGCAGCTGCTCTGCACACACGCTGGAAACTTTCCTGACAGTGGCTGCAAGGTCAGCAATGCCATGGTGGCAAATGGGGCCAGGAGCTTATTCAATGTCCTTCTCAAGTACCTTTGCAGCTGAGCATACAAGTTCCCCAGCAGAATTATTGCTGGGACCCTTCCTCACGGTTTCCAAATTGAAGGGTGTGATTCTGAAGGGTGGCCGCTTACATCACTAGTTTTAGATTCCAGTAGAACACTTGAGGTGTATTTGCTTTGTAAAAATTATTTGACTAGAGCAAAACAGTGTGTGTGTGTGCTATGCTGCTTCAGTCGTGCCCTGCTCTTTGCTACCCCATGGACTGTAGCCTGCCAGGCTCCTCTGTCCATGGGATTCTCCAGGCAAAATACTGGAGTGGGTTGCCATGCCCTTTTCCAGTGCATCTTCCCAACCCAGGGATCAAAATTGTGTCTCCTGCACCGCAGGCAGATTATCTACCACTTGAGCCACCAGGGAAGCCCTCAACAGTGCCAACTGGAACCTGGCATTTGCCACCGACCCCTACAGAGATTAAAGCAAGAGTTGCTTCAGCTGCTGACCTTTGGCACTTCCTGAAAGAGTTTGGGGTGGACATCAGGAAAGAGGCACCCTGTGCTCTGGGAGAAACCGCCAGAACAGGTCTTCAGGGAGTTAGGGATTTTCAGGAGATGAGTTTGCGAGCCCAATTCTTGCATCTCCTCATACCTAGAAAAGCGCCGAGGTCATTGACAGTGACGCCTGCTCCTCGTGACCAGGGCAGCCTCTGTTCCAGCGCACTCTTGACCGCACCCCCTTCACTAAAATAACGTACATACTGACCTTCCCCTTGCCGCTTCAGAGCAGTTTCTCAGAGTTATGCTGTTTCCCAGGATTGCCTCATTTTGCCCCGAATAAAACTGAACTGACAACTCTCACGTTGTGGATTTTATCCAGTGTGCACTTTTTTTCAGTTGACAACAGGGTATGCAAGTGTGGCCGTGATACATAATACCAGGTGCCATAAAATAATGTGGAGGAGGGTGAATGACACCAAGTGAATATTATCGTGACAATGCCTTGTGACTCTGTGCAAGCTTCAAGAATGCAAGGCATTACTCCAAAATCCTGATTATTTTCACAGTTCCCATTCGTGAGAAGGACACAAATGAAATCGTATCATTGCCCCTTTTCCTCTGACACTGTAGTTTTCTGATTGCTGGCACCCACCTGGGGAGTCTAAGGACCACACAGTTGCTGAGCTGCAGAATGGCTGTATAACCCACGGCACGCCCTCTGGTCACCTGCCTCCCAGTCTCGCCTTTGGCTGGAGCCACCCCAGGTCAGCCAGCTGGCACCACAGCCTGCTGGACCCCAGTCTGCCAGGAGCCACAGTGGCCCGGGGATTCCCAAGGCCCGCTCTGCTTCTTGTGACTCAGCGGGGCCAGCTCCATCTTTACACATCAGAAAACCAGACATGCTTACTTATCTCTTCCTGGCCTTCCATTGTGGCATCACTGGCTATTTCCTCTTGTACCAAACTCCACCTGTAACTAAATGGGGCAGAGCTAATAACGTCCACTCAGGGGCCCCATGTTCTACTCAATCAACTTTCCCTAGTTTGCTACTAAGTCGCTTCAGTCGTGTCCGACTCTGTGCGACCCCAGAGACAGCAGCCCACCAGGCTCCCCCATCCCTGGGATTCTCCAGGCAAGAACACTGGAGTGGGTTGCCATTTCCTTCTCCAATGCAGGAAAGTGAAAAGTGAAAGTGAAGTTGCTCAGTTGTGTCCGACTCTTAGCAACCTCATGGACTGCAGCCTACCAGGCTCCTCCATCCATGGGATTTTCCAGGCAAGAGTACTGGAGTCGGGTGCCATCGCCTTCTCCTTTTCCCTAGTTGAGTCCAGAGCAAAAACTATAAAAGGCTTTATACTTTAATACATGTTCGTGTTAAGTTGCTTCATGCGTGTCCTACTGTCTGCAATCCTATGGACTGCAGCCTGCCAGGGTCCTCTGTCCACAGGGTTCTCCAGGCAAGAATACTAGAGTGGGTTGCCACGCCCTCCTCCAGGGGATCTTCCCTGACCCAGACTTCGAACCTGAATGTCTTATGTGTCCTGAACTGGCTGGTGGCTTCTTTACCACTAGCGCCACCTGGGAAGCCCACTTTAATACATACAAGCATTTATTTCAATATCCTAGTCCTTCTATAGATAGAAAAAATTACAAGATATTTATTCTAAAAACTATATTTGCCAAGATTCTCTGGACACCTCCTCCGTGGCATACAGGATATTAAGTTTCTCCTTTTGCATTACAAATAAAATTGGAAACCTATTTCTTATATTAAAATATTCCCAGAAAAAAAAAGTGTGCTCCCTTGCAAATCTTAAGCAAGCAAGGTATTGCCAAAATCATTAGAATAATGTAGAAAAGGCCAGAAATGCTTTCCCAACACCCTTCTTCTCTCACTTTTTCTATTCTCAGGAACCCCCTAAGCTCTGTTACTCCCCAGTTTTTGACCCTGACCCTGCGGTGGTCAAGCCCACCCAGAGATGAGTCTCTAGCTGATGCCTGCCACCCAGGCTCTGAGCAGGAAGAGATGGGTTGCAGAGGGAGCAGGAAAGCCTCTTCCGGATGAGGTCATGGGACAACCGTGACATCAGCTAGGGAAGAAGAGGAGGAGGGGAGGGGAGCGAGGGAAGGGAAGATGTGGACATGAGCAAAGGCAGTGAGGGAAGCCAGGGATGGGTCCCAGCCTGGGCAGCTCTCCCTGGGGACGGCCAGCATCCTAGAAACCCGGCAAGGCGTCCAAAAGGGAACTCAGGAATGGGAGAAGCTCAGGGTCCATGTTTCTGGAGCCTGCCTGAGCTCTTTATGACACGTTATCTGGTGTGTCAAAAAAAAAAAAAAAAGTTTTATTCCATAAGAAAGAAAAACTTTGGCTGAATTGTTTGAATTATTAAGGCTCAGTCCAGCAGTTTCCAAGGGCTTTTGAACTTAGATTCTTTTACGGTTTTATAATCTCGTTCTTTTGGAAGCCTCTCTGAATTTTCTCCCAGTATAGAAGAATAATGGTTCACCATTCCAAGATGTTTTTATGACAAGGTGATTTCCTCCCGGAGTTGGAGGTAAATTATGAGGTTGAAAATCTTGTTGCATCATGAAAGCACTAATATTTCATATTCATATAGAGTGCTTTACAATTTTCCAACTCCATTTCGTACTTCTTCTCATTTCATTCTCCCAAACACGTGGGGGAGGGTGGGAAGCTTAATCTTTCTTGGCTCCAGAGATAAGAAACCCAGAGACAAGGCAGTGAGGGCTTTGCTAGGACCCTTCAGGGAAAGGGCTTCTGTGTCAGGGTCACTGCTCTGCCCACTTGCCACCCTCCCTGCCACTTCCCAGCATGTGTCTCCATCATGGGGCTGCCATTCATCTTATGTTACAGACGAGGACACGGGGGCTGGACACCCAGGAGCCCACCACAGTGTGTGCACACCAAGCGTGTGCATATACACCATGGGTGTGTACACCCAGGGCGTGTAGAGTCACACGGGAGAGTGCCCAGCTCCGAGCCCCCACGCCTCCTTCCTCTCGGCTTCTCGTACATCCCGCCATTCTGAACACCCCTTCTCCGGGGAGCAGCAGCGTGTCTGGAAAGGGTCATTTGTCTTCTTACCGTTGGAGATCTATATGGAACCTGGATATCATCTTTGTTCTTTTCTTGTCTTTGTTCCAATGCCTTAAAATAGAGGCCCATCTATGTTGGGATTCAGTTATAAAAATTCCAGCCTCTCTGTGGTCAGGGAGTAGAAGCTAAGTTAAAAGTACTTTCACACGTTTCCAAGGCAACCTGTAAACAAAAGTACCCCCTCCCTAGCCAGGCTCGAAGTTTCCACCCAGTGCTGGGGGCTTCAGGTATCAGAGAGGAGGGGGGATCCTGTGAGCTGAGCGGGTCCGTGGGGCCGTCCTGAAAGTTGGTGCCATTGTCCTCATTCCCATGTACTAGCTTATTTTTGTCCCCAAACTTATGATCCGTAAGTGCTTCAACATTCTACACTTGTTTCTAAAATGAAATGAATTGGATCTTTGCAAAATCAGTAAAATGTTTGCAGAAGCAACATTTTTCTTTAATAGTGCAGGGGGAGAAAAAAAGGAGCATGGTTGTGAAGAGCATTAAGAATTCCCATTACTTGAGTTTAGACTATAAGAAAAATGACCGGATATAAGACTAGATTAGAGGAAAAGATGTAATATTCTATTACTGGGTTTATAGCTAAATATAAAACCCAAGTACACTGCTCCCAGGCACTCGCCCTTGTCCATTCAAACCACTAATAAATGGTGAATTCCCTTAGTTTAAAGATTGTGACTCTCACCTTTAAGCTTTCATAGCTGTTGGAAGGGAGAAAATTACAGCCATGTAACCTCATCTATTATTTTCCAAAAGGAAAAAAAAAATCCATGAATTCTCTTGCAAAGAAGAGGGGAATTTCTTTCATGGGCACGACATATGTCAATGTTTGCTCCCTCACCCAGGGAGAGCCTTATTTTGGAAAGACCCAGGGAGGCCAGGAAGGGGCTGTGGCAGTGGGTGGGTGGACCTTGGAGAAGACCGCAGCAGAGTCGGCTCCATCCTAGGAGGCGGAGGTCTGCGCCATGGAGACCCAGAGCCACATGCTTGTTGCAAATAAGACCCTTCAGTGAAACCAAACAAATGAGACCGCCAAGAATTTTTTTTTTTTTCTCTTGTTCCTAACTTTCCCATAAAAAGATTCAGGTAAATGTAGCATGACGAGCCAATTTAAGCCAATTTCAAAGTTATTTGAGTAATTGGTTATTAAGATAACAGTCTCAAATTTCAATTCAGCAATTATTGTCTTAAAGACACAGACTCTGGCATCAGGAGAAAAGTGGGTGTTTTAAAGGAAAAGAGCCCTGGTTTTTCTGGGGGATGTGCCTGTGAACAGGGAGTTCACACTTAGGACGTTTTCCTTGTCTTGAGAAGGGGCTCGAATGTCCACATGAGGAAGCGTCCAGAATATAACAGAACTGTGCTCCCAAACAAAGACCAAAACCGTACCCTTGTCTTGGTCTTTATGAAGATCCAAGGCCCTGACGAGTCTCTCTCACAAGCACACACACATGTGCACACTTGCACACGCAGACATGTGTCCTCACCCCAAGTTGAGCCCCCCAGAGGGACTTCTCCCTGCCCCCAGGAGACACCGGCACAGCCGCAAGCAGCCTCCCACTGGGAAAGATGGCCTTGGCAGAGGTTCCTGGTGGAAGGCCAAGTTTGCCTTTCTAATGATGGGTGGAATTACCTCCAAAAAGCCTTACAGTAAAGATATACAAAATGCTCAGCTGATTCCAGCTAATCAAACCCCTAGGATGAATGCCTTCGACCAATTATTATAAGCTACTAGACAATCAGTGAGCCCAACCTGCAAGGGACTTACCTTTAGGCACTGGTGGCTGATAGTTTTTTCCAAAACAAACACAGATCCTTGATCCTGGAAAGACTAGGGAAGCTAGACATCAAAGATGCAAAGTGACCCTTTAGGGATGGTAAACGGTAGTAGGAGGCACTTCTGCCTGAAAGGCCGTCTCAGGCATCTGCTGGCTACCAGGCAAGGCGTTTTAGATGAATCGACTCATCTACTTCTTACAGAGATCCTAGAGAGTAAGGAGTTTTAAGCAGGGAAACAGGATGAGAGAGCTTACACAGTCTGTCCGAAGTCCTGGAGGTAGAAGGGTGCCTGGGGGCTGGAAGACAGTCACCACTCTAAACACCAAGCCCATGGTCACTACAGGAGACTGTCACTAGACAAGACTGTCACTAGAGTAGAGAGCAGCGGATGCCCTTTCTGCTCAGAGCTTCACCATCCACACACCCACCGAGGGTGCAGGCTCTCACTGGGAGCTCACACTGAACTCACAAGTCTACTTTGATTTAAACATAAATGCCCACAAAAGGAGAAGTATTTCCAAAATAAATAATTTCAATTAGCCTGTGCAATTTTGAAAGGCACTGCTAATCTCTGAGGACAGGGGAGACCAACTCCCCCATCACAGTGGGGTCCTCCAGGCCTCTCACTGGAGAATGCAGGTCTCAACTCCTGGTGCCTCGTACATCCCTGTCATCACACTGCACCCTTCTGAGAGGACTCGAAGCCCAGGCGCAGCCTTCCAGGTGCAAGGTGGGCCACCCTGAAGAATGAAAGCATCTCTGTGCAGAAAGGCACAGGGCTGCCCACGGGCACCCCCTCTGCAAACGAGCCTCTGCAGTCGCTGCTGAGATCGGGGGACGTGAGAGCCGGCAAAGGGCCCTTCCTGCCTTCTTTGCACCTGCCGCAGCAGCTGACACCTACTACATTTGTCATCAGAGAAAATTCTTTTCAGGTGGGCAGCTGAAAAAAGGGAGCCGTTTCCAGCAAATCCCGAACCGTGCAAACAGATGTTATTCACCAATTACACTCTCTCGTCATCCCTCCTAATGCAATCCTTAGGAGTTTCTTCCCTGATCTACTCATTCCCAGACAGCCCCCCCCCCCCACAGTGTGGATTTTAAGACAGATATTTCCTGAGGAATGGCCGTGAGTGGATTTGAGGGCGGGTTGAGTGACATGGACTCCGGTCAGCTGGGCAAAGGGATGAAAGATTTCAGCGGTTCAGACAGAGGCAGATGGAGCAGCCGGTCTTACAGCTTGAATCTCCTTTTAAAAAAGGATATTACGTAGCAGGATGTCCCTCCAGTATCATCTATTTACTCTATTAATTTTGAAAATTTTTCAACCCTTTGTTCAAGTCAAAGGATTATGGAGAAGGTCAATCAGTGTAGTGCGCGCATACACACACACTCACAAACACACTCTCACACACACACACTCACTCTCACCCACACCCACTCACATCCCTCACACACACACTCACTCAAAAACACACACATACACTGACACACACTCACATACACTCTCATGCACACATATTCATCCTCAGACACATACATACACACTCATACTGACACATACACTCACATACTCCCTCACACACACACACACTGCTGACACACCCACATATACCCTCACACACACACGCTGACACACACACTCACATAAACCCTCATATACACACACATACTCACACACCATCACATACACCCTCACGCACACACTTACACACATACACTGACACACTCACAGACACTCTCACATACACACATACACTGACATACACACTCATATACACCCTTACACACATGCACTTAATTTTTTGCTGTCATTTCCAAAAGAGGAGAAATTCATCCCAGAGCAGAGATGTCTGGGGGAGAGCTAGGGACCCCAGGCAGTGTGGAGGCGCCGGCCAGGCCCTCTGGAGCCTTGAGCCCAGGCCTGTCGGTGCCCGGCTTCTGAGTTGAGCAGGATCAGCACGGCGCCCACGGGGCGGCACCCGGGGCTCAGTCCACCCTCTGTCCGGGGCAGGAGGGAGCCCGCCGGCCCAGCCTCTCCAGGCTCCTGCCAGATCTTCCAGAACTCTCCCCGCTCCTCAACCTGGCACAGCGGGCTCCCTCCGCCCAGCTCAGGGCTCCCCCCAAGGCCCCAGGAGAGGGTGAGGAGCCCATCAGGGCACCAGCAGACGCTGGAGAGCCTGCATTAAGCCCAGAACTATTCCCCATTAGCGACGCTGGCAGTCATCGGGAAGAACCACAGATCAATCAGAAGCAGCAACAGTTCATGACACCATCCTTTTACTGCAGGCATGCATTATTTCACTAATTCCAAGACAACCTGGACTCATGTTTTGTTTTAATTAATTTTCTAAAATTTTGAATTACCTGAAGATTCACATGCAATTGTTAGAAATGACACTGGAAGATCCCATACACCCATTCCCGGCTTCCCCACTGGTATCACCTGGAAAAACTACAGCATCACAGCCAGAAAAGTGACATGGCTCGCAGCTGTGTGTGGACCCATTTCTTGTGCATGTGGGTGTTTAGTCTATACAATTTTATCACATCTGTGAATCCACCACCACGGCCAGGGCCCAGTTTCCATCACTATCTCCTTCAGGCTGCCCTTTCACAACCTGCTTCTTGGGCCACCCCCACCCCCAGCCTCCACTTCCCACCCACTGCTAACCACTCATCTAGTCTCACTTTTGGAATTTTGTCATTTCAAGAGTGTTGAGTATCAAATAGCAAATAATAGCATTAGATCAGATCAGTCGCTCAGTCGTGTCCGACTCTTTGCTATTATTTAAATAACATCTATGCTATTATTTAAATTTATTTATTTATGTTATTTAAATAATAGCATAAATATCATAAATAGCAATGCATCTATACATGTATCAAACCAAAAGAAAAAGAATGTTTTATAGACAGAATGAGACAGCATCTAACCTTTAGAGATGGGCATATTTTTCACTCAGCAGAATTCTTTGGAGATCCATCCAAGTGTCAGTGAACATCAGTAATTTGTTCCCTTTCCCTATGAGTCACGCTCCCTGGAATGGATGTACCACAGTTGGGCTAACCATTCACTTTCTGAAGGACGTATGGATGCATATGGTTTACACAGCACTGCTGTTTCTAAGAGGAGTGAAGCCTGGGTTCCGGCTCTGTGCCTGTCACGCCTGGACCCGAGCTTCCTGGACCCCAGACTCATCTTTCAGCCACACATATGATGGAATGTTTTTTCAAACAGGCCAGCATGATGTCACTGCCTCTAATTCATAAATTGTCTTCACGTCTCTGGCTCACGATGCAAGAGAAGAAAAACCCCAAATGGAACACATCGAGTAATATGATCAGAAGGCTTAACCCTGGTTACTTCTAAAGTATGGAGAAAGTGGATTGTCAACTTCTTATTAAAAACATTTACTGTCTCCATGGAGAATTTTTTTAAAAAAATAAACTAGGCCAAAGGAAGGACACATGATGTACGGTTTGGTACAAAGGAGTTAACATCCCGTAAATTAGAACTCCTGAAATAGTTTAATTGTGAAATGGGCAGGTGATCCTGTGAGCATGTAGTCCAGTACAGCAAACGGGGACTTTAATATTAAGTTCAAAAAATCATCCTCTTTTACACAGCCTCTCATGTGCCTTTAGACTAATTCTCAGCATCAGTGTATTTGGCTCCAAGTTGGGTATGTGCTCGGCCTGGCAGCGCTGGGAAGTGCCAAGGCGTCGAATTCGCAGCTCACCAGAGAAGGCTTCGCTGGTTCGCCGTTTGTTTAAAGTGAGACAATCTTCTTCTAATTGGATTCCATGACGAGTGGTTGACAGTCTTTATGGGACAACAGCAGGCTTCCGGTGGCCTCCAGCAGGGCAACACAAGGTCTCACTGGGTCTCCCGGATCTGAGCTTTCCCGCTCCTGGGATTAAGGGTACGATGGTCTCTTGGTCTGCATCCCAGATCTACGGCCAGCTGTCTGCCGACAGCCCCTCTGTGTTACGGCAACCCAGCCAAAGACGATGGCAGTGTCCTTCCATCCAGAGACCCAGTGATGAGATACAAAGGCAGGAAAACGCAGGTATCAGAAAGGGAATGAGTGTGGTCTGTTAATGGGACTCTCTCACGGAAGCCAAAAATTGAGCCTCTAAGACACAGAAAGCTCTTGTCAAGGCAAAAGCAGTTTCTGGCGTTTCTCCCATTCTCATGGCTTATTTCTGATCTCATTAGACCTGACCCTGGCTGACACCTATGGTGGAGATGACAGAAGCAGGACCCACCCAAGGCAACGGAGTACATTTTCAGAATTAATGTCAACCTGCCCTTTTGAAAACCACAGGAAACGTGGACCCAGACTGAGAGGGAGTGTATGGCTCCACCACTCACAGCAAGACCCACTCAGTGGATGGACTGTCTACTGGGTCTGGGGTTCTCTCCGGGAGGAAGGCTGGAAGAGACACGGGCCTACCTGAGGCTTGGCTCCCCGCCTGCAGAGAGGCCAGCCTTGGCCATCCCTGGCAGAGGAGAGAGTCCCCTGACCACGGCCATGGGAGAGCCCCAGGCTCCACCACCTGCCAGGCAAAGTGGCAGGTTCTCAGGAGCTCGGGGCCAGGAAGAAGGGGCTCGATGCCCCAGGGACCAAGCGTCGTACACTGCCGAGAAAGCGATGAGATGGGGCTCCGAGCCGGAGAGGGCCTCTGGAAAGCCTCGTGTTGAGAAGGTGGGCCTGATTACAGCCAGGAGTAATAACTGGGCAATTCTACCAGGGCTGCGCCAGGCCGGGGAGGCCTCATTTCTGTATGAGGGCCCCGGATTACAAGGGCTTGGGCCGAGTTCCCCCAGTTCAAGACCAACAGCATCAAACTATGGGGTCCTCGACTTTGACCCATTTAGACGCTCTTCTCGCGTGGCCTTGGCTTCAAGGATGTGGGTGTCTGTGAAACACACATGGGGCCGTGGAGATGCCAAAGTCAACCCCCAGGGGCGTGGGGTGAGCACACCCAGTCCCCTTAAAGCAAGGGTCCCCACGGGTGGTTGTGCAGAAAGAGAGACCCGGCTTGGTCCAGGCCCAGGCCCAGTCCCAGGGGCTGCTAGGACGAAGGGAAGGAAGGTGATGAAACAGACCTTCTCTGCTGGTAGATTCTTCCCAGGCTGCTGGCTACGGCCAGAGCAGAAAACTGCCCCTTCCCGCCCTCCCTACCCAGAGGCCACGGGAAAGGCCCAGCGGGAGGGACCCGGTCCCCTGGGATGGCAAGGACAGAGGGATGCGGTCCAGTGGGCACGTGGTCACATGAGAGGGACGCCCCTGGGGCCACCACAGCTCAGGAGCCCGAGAACCGGACACGTGGCCCACGCCTCCAGCAGGGGCGGCCTGACCTGATCATCGAGGTCACCACCAGGAGGAGACGGGTTCCCCGCTGTAGAGCGGCTTCTGGCCTGGTTAACCCTTGCAGCTCCAGCCTCAGACCCTGCTTCTGGGGCCATTGCATGCTCTGAAACCTTCCCGGGGCAGCAGGGGGCATAAGTACCCAGCCAAGCTGTCTCCATGTGTTCCACAGGACAGCCACCTGCGCCTGGAGCCTTTGCAGACCAATGCCCTCTCAGATGGGCAGTCCAGCATGCACTTCTCCTCTGAGGGGCAGAAGGCACTGAAGGATCCATTCAGGGCCCATAGGGGCTTCCCATGTCCCTGGAAGGACCACCGGAAGGGGCGTCCCCTATTCCAGCCAATAGGAGGAGGGCCGGCCCCCGGCCCCCAAGAGGAAGCCGGGAAGAGACCCTGAAGGTGGTGGCCTCGGAGGACACAGGCCCAGCTGGGCCGCCTCTGGTCTAGGCGCCCTGGGTCCCTAGGGCCCTTGTGTGGAATCCTAAGTGCGAGAAATGCTAACCGAGGCCAGAGGCTTTGGGGCGCTGAGTCTGAGCATGGCCCGGCGGTGGGGGCTGTGCCTTCACCAGGCCCTGGGGAGGGGCAGCAGGGCCCACTTGGCCGTGTGCCCCCACCATCAGCCCCTGCCCTGAGGACATGTGGCGTGGCCCTCCCCTCCCTGCAGCAAGACGTTCCTGCCCTCTCCTCTCAGGTGACCTTCCAGAAACGCAGTCCACAGGTCACGGCACAGGGTCCCTGGAGGGCCAATCCTCCATTCTCCTGAAGCTGTCCCTTCTTTAATAGTGATAGAAAGTGTTAAAACGTGTGCTATTTAAAGCGATAAGACATCCGGTGTCTCCAGCCGCAGACACTCCACTGTTTCTTCCAGCCTGCCAGGCTGTCTGACGAGGTCGCCGTGACCTTGATGGCTGCCCGCTGCCGTTGTTCACGCCCCGGGATGCCTCAGGCCTCCACCCCGGCCGTGGCGCAGGAGAGGAGGGCCCGGCGCAGGAAGCCAGCGCCTGGAGGTTCCCCCATCACGGCGCTCGGGGCTCCGGGGCTGCGGGGCTAACGAGGCCCCAGGTGGTCTGAGGAGTCGGTGCCCGGGATGAGGGACCCCTCAGCCCCCGGGTCTCCCAGGTGTGTGGGGGCCCAGGTGCCAGCCCCAGGGAAAAGGGAAAATTGCAAAATTTGCTGCTGCTAAATCAACCCCATTAAAAATGGCAATTACCCAGCTTCCAGGGGAGGCGACAACTCCCAGGGCCGGTTAATGAGAAAACCTCACCTGCTCTTGGCCATTCCTTCCCCGAGCACCACCCGGCCTCCTCGGGTCACCGGTGGGCCCAGGTGGAGGAGAGCCCCGTGAGGAAGGACACGCCTCGTGTGCGAATGTCAGGGTTCACAGACGCCCTGGGGGAATCCTCCTTGCAGGACCATGTCATCTCCAGGGGGTGATTCCTGCTCCACGATTAAAGGTCGTTTTCTGTGGCCTGAGAAGAATGTACAGGGCGACCAAGGCACCAGTTCTGGGGTTCATCCTGGGCCGGCTCTGTGAGCAAGGCCTCAGTCTCCTCACCTGTGAAAAGGGGTTATCATAGAGCTGATCCCGTGGAGCTGAGAGGCAACTCCCCTCCCAGCGCCCAGCACAGGGTGAGACCACAAAAGGTGCTCTTTCTTTCTGCATCTGGGTGCCCCGTGGGGTCCACATTGTACCCACTACACATGCTGTGAATAGCTTAGGACCAATACTTATACTCTTGCCTTTATCTGTCTCATCATCACGTTCAGTTGAGTTCAACTCTTTGCAGCCCCGTGGACTGAAGCCCACCATCTCCTCTGTTCATGGGATTCTCCAGGCAAGAATACTGGGGTGGGTTGCCACGCCCTTCTCCAGATCTTCCCGACCCAGAGACTGAATCCATGTCTCTTGTGTTTCCTGCGTTGGCAGGCTAATTCTTTACCACTGCACCAGCTGAGAAGTCTTTACTTTTACCTGTCATTTATTCAGTCCACAAACATTTATGGTGGCCCAAAAGATAATTTCTTCTTCATGAAGTGTATGAAGTGTGTGAAGGCTTTGAAATGAAGTAAAAGCTAAACAGCATGGTTTTAGTTTAGTTTAGTTTTGTTTTGTTTTTTTCCTTTTTTCAGGTTAGCAGAAAAGGCAGCCTCTGATGATGGTTAGAGTCCGGCAAAGTGGCTTCAGGTCCCCATGTTACTTGACATCATAAACTGGGCAAATACTTGGCTGGAATATCAATATCTAAGGTCATAAAAATTGATGTATTGTTTGCTGGGCGACAGATTCTGACCCTGTAGGTTTACTCCACTTCAGATGAGAGGGCAGAAAACTGCCTAAGTGTACAAAAGAGTGAGTTTGGCCCCTCGCAGGGAGGTGCAGCAGAAGGCCTCGGGGGTAAGGACTGACAGGCTAGGTTTCTGACTTTCACTTGGCAACCATGATTTTCGGTGTGATACACACAGCTGTTGCAGGTTCAACTCCATCCGCTAAGAGATACGCTGGCGTCCTAAACCCCAGTACCACTTAACCTCACTTTGTTTGGAAATAGGATCTTGGCAGTTGTAATCAGGTTGAGATGAGGTGGTCAGGATGGACCTTAATCCTATATGACTAGTGTCCTTAGAAGGAAAAGAGACCCTCTTACAGAAGACCGCCACGTGAGGACACACACACAGGGAGAAGATGGCCATATGATTCAGGAGACGGGGGGGATGCGCCTACAAGCCAAGGATTGCCGGCAAACAAGCAAGCCAGAAGAGGCAGGAAGGATCCTCCCTGTGAGTGTCAGAAGGGGCGAGGCCCCGCTGACACCTCAGTTAGCCTGCTGGCCTCCAGAACCATGGCAGAATACGTGGCTGTTTACTTATTCAACAGACGTTTATTAATGTGTGCTACCCATTTGTTACAGCGTCTCTGAGAAAGTCATACAGACACTCAATCTCGGATTCTTTGTCTGTGAAAGAAGAAAATATTGCCCTTTATTGTGAAAGAGACTCTCTAAGCTTTTAGTCCCTGAACGAAACTGCCTTGTGCTGGAGAGAGAACACTGCTAGCAAATTTCAAAGTAGACCAGGAGGGAACAAAGCTTCTCTTGTGAAAAGGAACCCAGGACTGAGTCTGTTAACCCGTCGCTTGCATGTTCCCTTTGAACCACTGCGTTGGTTCGATCCCTGGGTCGGGAAGATCTTCTGGAGAAGGGAAAGGCTACCACTCCAGCATTCTGGCCTGGAGAAGCCCATGGACTGTATAGATCACGGGGGTCGCAAAAGCCGGAAACGACTGAGCGACTGTCACTCACTCATTCACTTCAAACCACACACTTCTCTCACTGCATGGAGAGGATGCCTCTGCAGCACACAGAGCACAGGACACGCAGGACACCTCCCTGGACTAGGAGGGGTAAGGAGACAATTAGATCGTCTTTGGGTACACCTGTTTCCTTTATTTTTAAAATGAGCTGATTTTAGAACAGCTTTAGAGCCACAGAATTATTGAGCAGATAATAGAGAAGGTTTCTGCATGCCTTGCACCCAATTTCCCCTAGAGTTAATATCTTACATTAGTCTGGTCCATGTGTTACAATTAATAAACCAGTATTGAAACACTAGTATTATTTTTTAATTACTCAGCTCTGAGGTTCTTTCTTGATTTTTTTTTTTTTTAATGGCCTCGCCATGTGGCTTGTGGGATCTTAGTTCTGGCCAGGGATTGGACCTGGGTTCTGGCAGTGAACCCAGTTCTTCCCTGACAGTTCCGGCAGTTCTTCCCTGGGTTGGGAAGATCCCCTGGAGAAGGAAATGGCAACTCACTCCAGTATTCTTTCCTGGAGAATCCCATGGACGGAGGAGCCTGGTGGGCTGCAGTCGGACACGACAGAGCAACTTCACTTTCACTTTCTGGCAGTGAACGTGCTGAGCCTGGCACTGGACAGCCAGGGAATTCCTGAAACCTTGTTATTAACTAAAGTCCATACTGGCTTCCCTTGTGGCTCAGCTGGTAAAGAATCTGCCTGCAGTGTGGAAGACCTGGGGTTCGATCCCCGGGTTGGGAAGACCCCCTGGAGAAGGGAAAGACTACCCACTCTAGTATTCTGGCCTCAAAAAGCCCATGGACTATAAAGTCCACGGGGTCGCAGAGAGTTGGACACGACGGACTGACTTTCACTTCACTTCTCTTCAATATTTCACACTATATTCAAATGTCCTTGGATTTGACCTAATGCGCTTTTCTGTCCCAGGATTCTATCCACGATTCCACAGAGCATTTAATCTTCCTGTCTCCTGAGACTCCTCCGGGCTGGGACAGTTTCTCAGACTCCCCCTTGTATCTGATGAACTTGAGTGTTCAGAGGAGTGCTGGTCAAGTGTTTTCTACAATGTCTCTCCACTGAGCTTTGTTTGATGTCTTCCTCTAATTGTCACATTGGGGTCATGTGTTTTTAGGAGGAAGATCACAGAGGCAGAGTTGTCATCTCGCCCTACCCAGGGTGCAAGGTGTCAGCATGCCCTGTCCTGTGGATGGTGGCCTCGATCACTTGGCTAAGGTGCTGGTTGCTGGGTGTCCCCACTGCCAGCGGTCCCTCCCCCTGCACTGTCCTCCCTGGAAGTCACCACAGGCAGCCCACACTCAAGGGCTGGGGTACGCTCTACCTCCCTGAAGGCAGAGCAGCTGCAGAAGTATTTGGAAATGTTTAACATCGCAGATTTGTCTGTTATGCCCCCATTTATTTATTCCATCACTTATCTATATGAGTACAGACTCAATGGATATCTATTGTATACTTTATTATAATAAGATGTTACTTATTTATTTTGTTGCTTTGGCTATTGGGAACTCATTCTGGCTGGTGCTTGAGTCTCTTTGACACAAACGAGATATCCTTATAGACTTATTGAGGAATCAGTTCAGTTCAGTTCAATTGCTCAGTCTTGTCCGACTCTTTGCGACCTCATGAATCGCAGCATGCCAGGCCTCCCAGTCCATCACTAACTCCCAGAGTTCACCCAAACTCATGTGCATCGAGTTGGTGATGCCATCCAGCCATCTCATCCTCTGTCATCCCCTTCTCCTCCTGCCCCCAATCCCTCCCAGCATCAGAGTCTTTTCCAGTGAGTCAACACTTTACACGAGGTGGCCAAAGTACTGGAGTTTAAGCCTCAGCATCAGTCCTTCCAATAAACACCCAGGACTGACCTCCTTTAGAATGGACTGGTTGGATCTCCTTGCAGTCCAAGGGACTCTCAAGAGTCTTCTCCAACACCACAGTTCAGAAGAATCAATTCTTCGGCGCTCAGCTTTTTTACAGTCCAACTCTCACATCCATACATGACCACTGGAAAAGCCATAGCCTTATCTAGATGGACATTTTTGGCAAAGTAATATCTCTGCTTTTTAATATGCTATCTAGGTTGGTAATAACTTTCCTTCCAAGGAGTAAGCTTTTTAATTTCATGGCTGCAATCACCATCTGCAGTGATTTTGGAGCCCAGAAAAATAAAGTCTGACACTGTTTCCACTGTTTCCCCATCTATTTCCCATGAAGTAATGGGACCAGATGTCATGATCTTAGTTTTCTGAATGTTGAACCTTAAGCCAACATTTTCACTCTTCTCTTTGACCTTCTTCAAGAGGCTTTTTAGTTCCTCTTCACTTTCTCCCATAAGGGTGGTGTCATCTGCATATCTGAGGTTATTGATACTTCTCCTGGCAATCTTGATTACAGCCTGTGCTTCTTCCAGCCTAGCATTTCTCATGATGTACTCTGCATATAAGTTAAACAAGTAGGTTGACAATATACAGCCTTGACGTACTCTTTTTCTTATTTGGAACCAGTCTTTTGTTCCATGTCCAGTTCTAACTGTTGCTTCCTGACCTGCATATTGGTCTCTCAAGAGGCAGGTCAGGTGGTCTGGTATTCCCATCTCCTTCAGAATTTTCCACAGTTGATTGTGATCTACACAGTCAAAGGCTTTGGCATAGTCAATAAAGCAGAAGCAGATATTTTTCTGGAACTCTCTTGCTTTTTCGATGATCCAGCAGATGTTGGCAATTTGATCTCTGGTTCCTATGCCTTTCCTAAAATCAGCTTGAACATCTGGGAGTTTGCAGTTCATGTATTTATTGCTGAAGCCTGGCTTGGAGAATTTTGAGCATTACTTTACTAGTGTGTGAGATGAGTGCAATTGTGCAGTAATTTGAGCATTCTTTGGCATTGCTTTTCTTTGGGATTGGAATGAAAACTGACCTTTTCCAGTCCTGTGGCCATTGCTGAGTTTTCCAAATTTGTTGGCATATTGAGCGCAGCACTTTCACAGCATCATCTTTTAGGATTTGAAATAGCTCAACTGGAATTCCATCACCTCCACCAGCTTTGTTCATAGTGATGCTTTCTAAGGCCCACTTGACTTCGCATTCCAGGATGTCTGGCTCTAGGTGAGTGATCACACACCATCGTGATTATCTGGGTCATGAAGATCTTTTTTCTACAGTTCTTCTGTGAATTCTTGCCATCTCTTATTAATATCTTCTGCTTCTGTTAGGTCCATACCATTTCTGTCCTTTGTCGAGTCCATCTTTGCATGAAATGTTCCCTTGGTATCTCTCTAATTTTCTTGAAGAGATCTCTAGTCTTTCCCATTCTGTTGTTTTCCTCTATTTCTTTGCATTGATTGCTGAGGAAGGCTTTCTTTTCTCTGCTTGCTATTCTTTGGAACTCTGCATTCAAATGGGAATATCTTTCCTTTTCTCCTGTGCTTCTCACTTCTCTTCTTTTCACAGCTATTTGTAAAGCCTTCTCAGAAAGCCAATTTGCTTTTTTGCATTTTTTTTCCATGGGGATGGTCTTGATTCCTGTCTCCTGTACAATGTCATGAACCTCAGTCCACAGTTCATCAGGTACTCTGTCTATCAGATCTAGGCCCTTATATCTATTTCTCACTTCCACTATATAATCAAAAGGGATTTGAATTAGGTCATACCTGAATGGTCTAGTGGTTTTCCCTACTTTCTTCAATTTAAATCTGAATTTGGAAATAAGAAGTTCATGATCTGAACCACAGTCAGCTCCTGGTCTTGTTTTTGCTGACTGTATAGAGTTTCTCCATCTTTGGCTGCAAAGAATATAATCAATCTGATTTCAGTGTTGACCATCTGGTGATGTCCATGTGTAGAGTCTTCTCTTTTGTTGTTGGAAGAGGGTGTTTGCTATGACCAATGTGTTCTCTTGGCAAAACTCTATTAGCCTTTGCCCTGCTTCATTCCGTATTCCAAGGCCAAATTTAATAATCCATATAAAATATAATGCACATATTTTGTGTATACAATTGGATGAACTTTACCTATTAATACATCCTTAAATCATTGCCACAGTTAAGGGAACAGACACACCTATCACCTCCAAGTTTTCTTGTATACTTTTGTGATTTTTTTTTAATTGGTATATAATTGACATATAACATTATGTTATTAGTACTTTAGATGTACAACATGGTGGTTCAACATTGTGAAATAATCAGTGTTCCTTTATTTCTGTTTTTGGGTTTTCTTTTTTAGTGATAAGAACACTTTACATGATCTCTATTTTATGTAATCTTTTATTTTTAATATATGGTGTTACATATGTTTTATAAAGGATAGCAAATAATAATTAGTGTATTATATACATATATGTATAAATACTTGGGCTTCCCTGATGGCTCAGCTGGTAAAGAACTTGCCTGCCAGGCAGAAGACCCCAATTCGATTCCTGGGTTGGGAAGATCCACTGGAGAAGGGATAGGCTACCCACTCAAGCATACCTAGGCATCCCTGGTGGCTCAGACAGTAAAGAATCTGCCTGCAGTGAAGGAGACCTGGAAGATCCCCTGGAGAAGGAAACAGCTATTTACTCCAATATTCTGACCTGGAGAATTCCATGGACAGAGGAGCCTGGTGGGCTACAGTCCACGGGGTCACGAAGAGTTGGACACCACTGAGCGACTTTCACATACATACGTACATATATATCTGTTGGGTGTATTTATACATAAAGGGTTGTCTTTTTGTGTGTGCACGCATGCAAGGAGCATAAATGGGGCTGAATTCAATAGTTTGACTAGTTTTGGGAACGACTGTCTTAGAGGATCACAAACTGTCCCCTACAGTTGTCATCTTAGAAGTTCACGTACCATCTTCTCTTTGTAATCCTGGTGCATTTGGGCTACCCAGCCTGGTTTCCTAAAGGCCATGCTCTGATTTACTGGGAAATGTCAAGCTTTTGCAAATGCTGCGTGATGCCCTGTCTCAGCACCCAGACCACAGGATGGCAAACACAGGTATTATCTTTTCCAGTTGATTCCTTTTAGAGATGGGAAACTGAGAGCTGGGGTGCAGGGGAGGCAAGTACGGGGAGGGGGAGGGAGCCAGCAACACAGAGGGAGTGTTGCCTCTGGACCAGACTGCAATCACACCTGGGAGATGCCGAGAAGGGTGCCTGGGCCCTTCTCCAGCCTTGTGCATGGGAACAAGAGATGCTCCACCTCGAGCCTTAGCATCCTTGGGTATACTTAGCACCCTTCAGTGTAAAACTGAAGACAGCCCTGGTCCTGGGTACAGCTTCATCAGTGGGGGCATTACCCATCAATTACACAGCGTTCCCCTCACATAAAAGTTATCATCATCATTACAATCAATTAGTTCAGTTCAGTGGCTCAGCTGTGTCCAGCTCTTTGAGACCCCAGGTACTACAGCTCACCAGGCCTCCCTGTCCATCACCAACTCCTGAAGCTTACTCAAACTCGTGCCCATTGAGTCGGTGATGGCGTCCAACTATCTCATCCTCTGTTGTCCCCTTCTGCTCCCGTCTTCAGTCATTCCCAGCATCAGAGTTTTTTCCAATGAGTCAGTTCTTTGCATCAGGCTCTCAAAGTACTGGAGTTTCTCAGCTTCAGCATCAGTCCTTTCAGTGAATATTGAGCAGTTTTTAGGACAATGTCATCCTGCCTGGGTGTATGTGCCCCGAAAATGGCAAGAGTCTATATAAAATCCATGGTGTTTATCTCTGGGGAAGCTTCTGGGGGTTAAGAGTGGGAGGGGGTCTCAAGCATTGTGCACCCTTTCATGGTGTTAGAACATTTTTTTACAAGATATACTTAGCTTTTACAATCATAAAAAGAGAGGAAGATGTTGCATGTAAGCAACTAGATCAAGGTTCATTTGAAAACATGGACTGGTCCCCCAGCTCAGTGCTGTTCATTGTGCTGAGACCCCAAACCGGGATGGGTGGGCAGAGAGAGCCCGTCTCAGCAAGCCCTGCTCTGTGAAATGCTGACGCTCCTGCTTTAAGCAAGCGTGCGGACACCGCCTCCTCTGACTCGTGCTGTGGATCACATCCCTGGGGGGACCCTCCATTGGTCCCCATGTTAACCTGTCTTCAGCTGCCCCTCAGACGGGTGGGGCTGCATTCAGCACAGCTCAGTGCCCGGCATCGACTTTCCAGTGTTCATGCCAGACCTCACCTTTGTTTCATGTAATTAAACATCTGTCTCTTCTCCTCCTATTTCTACTCCTTCTCCACCCCCAATCCCAAAAGGGTCCGTCCCAGCATGTTCTGTCTGTGCGCATTTTACAGGTACCTAGCTTTATATGTTATTTTGTGTATGGATATGATTTTAGTTTATATAGTGATACGATGGACATGAGTGTGAGTAGGCTCCGGGAGCTGGTGATGGACAGGGAAGCCTGGTGTGCTGCAGTCCATGGGGTCACAGAATCGGACACAACTCAGCGAATGAACTGAACTGATGGTATTACAGATTGCACTGTTTCTTAGGTATTTCACTAAGTGGCATATTTTAAATACTTGTCTATCTTGCTTTTTGTGAGTCTGCCCATTTCTTGTCACCCACAGTACATTTATCCAACACCCTGGAGATGCTCACCTCACCTGCCCCCTTGCTAAGGCAGAAGAACCTATAAGGAAAGTGTCCCCTGCAGTGGATAGGGCCACCCTGAGCCACCAGACACGCAGATCTAATTTCACTACTTATCGCCGGATCACTGCCCTGAATGTCTGCACAAGCTTCAGCTTTCACCAAGAGGACACGGCAGCTCAGGATGTCCAATCTGTGACCAGCGGAGAGTGAGACATGGTTCCCAACACTGGACATGGTCAAGCAACCTATTACCTTTGGAAGCTCACAAAGACCACCCACACAGGATCATCCGCTTTCATAAAACAAACTTTCCACCTTCTTGGGCTTGAACCCAGGGCTTCCGAAGCCCACCCCACCACCAAGCAGGGGTCTGACCTGGGCTCTGGGAAGTGTGTGCCCCTGGCGCTGTGCTGTGAGCCTTCTGGGCAAGGACTGGGCTCCAGGCCTGAACGTGAAGCTTCACCATAATCTTCTCCCGACGGAGAAGCATTTGGGTGCTTTCGTGGTATTTCACAACTATCCCTTTGAACCTGACCCTCTGGTAGGATGGCAGGAGATGGCACAGAAAAAATAAGCATCTGCAGCAAGTACATGACATGCACTTGCTATTTCATCACTTAGAAATACAGGTCCAGTTCTTGCCTCACAAGCAGTATGACTCCCTTGCCAGCGTGGAATCCTACTTTCCACCAATGCTGTGAGGGTGAAATGTCAGTTCTTTCCTTCCTTGGAATATTCTGGGCTCTGGCTTCAGGGGTCCAAGGCTCCCCTCACCTTTTTCTAAAGCAGAAAAAAGCAGAAGTGGACAGTTGATGGTGCATGCCTTTGAGGTGAGACCCAGACCCCAGTCCACCTGGGATTTCGGTCAGACCAGAGGCTGGAGCTCCTCTTCACTCCTGCCTCAGATGCACTGAGAATCCTCAAGACTCTTCTCGGGGCCTCTGGGCAGCCGTGCCCCAGCGAGGAAGCCATAGAGGCATCAGCTCAAGGGCTGGAAATGCTGTGGGATGCCCAGCTTGGAGCTGGCCTTGCCGCCTGCCCTCCCCAACCCCTGACCTGGTCTCTGTGGCTCCCGGCACCCCCTCCGTCCATAAGCCCCAGGACGGCGGCTCCTCCATTCCTGCTACAGAGATGTTGCTGTTCAGTCGCTCAGTCATGTCTGACTCTTTGTGACCCCGTGGACTGCAGCATGCCAGGCCCCTTGTCCGTGATTACCATCTCCCGAAGTTTGCTCAAATTCTTATCCATTTAGTCTGTGAGGGGCGCTTTGTTTCCATGGGTTAGAATGAAACAGAACCACGGATGATGTTACGGAATAAATAAGAATCATCCTGTGGGGCCCAGTTTAAACTGGAGCAGCAAAGGGGCCAAGAGACAGAACCCAGATCAAGCCAAATGCACTCAGTGTCCAGGGTTTGTGGAGGGCCTGCAGCAAGCCTGATGGGACAAACCCGGCTCAGAGCGCCGGGCCCTGGGGACAGGGTGACCTGGTGTGGCTTGGCCATCCTCTAGCTTGAGAAGGGGTCACCAGGTCAGCCCCACATGGACCTTGTGACCACAGACAGCCTGCTTCCAGGCCCGTGTTAGCCTGCCTCCTCTTGCAGAAATCACGCAAGCATTTCTAGCGAGCATCAACTCAGACATTACATCTTCCCATTCTCTTCCGAGGCTAAAGGCCACATGGACCCCCACGAAGGACATCGAAGGAAGGGGCCCTGGGCATACGGAGCTCCTGTTCCTTCATTAGAATACCTGATCCCGGCAAGGCACTTTGAAGTACTCATTGAACTAATTTTTATTTGACCTACACGGACTGATCCAGAGCAGCCCGCACCCGTTCCCAGATGCTTGTCAGGAGGAGTAAATTGCACCCTCGATGGAGCAGAGCTATAGGTCAGCGGGGAAGATGGGGGTCCTCTGCCTTAGCTCGTGCTCCTCGGGGCGCTGGAAGAGAGAGGGCAGCCGTCACTCGCGCTCTGGGCGCTGTGGCAATCATTACAGGTCTGCAGTGGAGCAGAAAAACGCCGTAATAAACAGGTCCCGCTGCCTCCCGTCACTCCATCCATCCTCCCCTACAAGTGCTCAGCCCTTCTGGCCTCGCCGAGCGTTAAATCCCCGTCCAGCTGTTTGACCCTATTACTGCAACGTGACAGGCACCCTGTCACTTGAAATGCCTGCAACAGTCGGATGCACCGAATCTATCTTCCCGACAGGTAAACCTATGGATAATTTATTTTTATGCGCTTTCAAAGGATGTTGACAGCAGTCAGGAAGGTCCAGCATGCCCTCGGCGTGTGCAGGGGACTGGGTCCGGCGGCCCCAGCGGTCACTGTTAATGAGCGAGAGGCTGGAGGGGCATCCAGCTCCACATGTCTCTGGACCTGGGGTCCCCGGCACCTCCAAGGCCCAATTCCATGCATGCGTATGGTCCTGACCCAGAGACAGATGGGGAGCCCCTAGTTTCATTCAGCGAAGGCATCTAGAAGAAAGGAGGCTGGGCTGGGAGCAACACCGCACGCTGCGGGACAAAGCTTGTTCCTAGGGCTGCGCTGAACTGGCCTGGGTGGGTCTCCATCTAAACATCACCTGGCCTGACCTCTCCCATCAGCTGCTCTGTCAGGTCACTACCTGGAAGAATGGTCCCAAGGTTTCAGAGAGAAGGCTTCAAGGCCGGCAGGAGCCTCTCAAACTCCGCCATCGCAAACGCCACACAAAAAGTCAGCGTGCGCTGAAAATATCGCCATTTGCAAGTAGGTCCCCTGCTTGCCCTGCCTCCCACGGCACAGGGGCGCCCGGACAGGCAATGACTTCTAAGTCGCCCTCGGACTGCTGTTTGACCATGTCCCTTCACAATGGGTGCCATTTCAGCCTCCAGAATCCAATCAATGTGTCAGTTAAATTGCTGCTCATCTGTCGAGATTAAGCGTCCGACTATTACCTCAGATTTAGTAGAAGACGTAGATCCTGGCACATTTCGCTGAAGCCATTAGTAACACCTGGAATCATTCACATTAGTTTAAGATCTGGCACCATAAATTCCCAGCCATTAATGATTATTCTGACTCCTCAGGATAAATGGCTTAACGTTTTTGATAATGAAAATATACATTCTGCCGTAGTCCCTTCTTAAACCCACATTACCTTTGTAATGTACTTCATGGCTGATTGTAACGGACGGCGCCATAACTCTCCCAAGGATTTTTAGTGGGCTGTAAAGTGTTGAAGATCTGTTGTACTATTCATTTTTTTTTTTTTAAGAAAATTAACGAGATATTTGTTTAGCTGTTTGCATTCGGAAATGTAATTAACCATCTTCGCTGGCGTGCTCGGCGTGGAGTAGGGAAAAGTCTTGGTGGGTGTCAGTTCCTCCTCTCCCCCTAGAAGCACCCACACGCCGGGTATGGTCTACACAAAGACAAGAGAAGCAACAAACTTCTCTTGGATATTGTCAAAAATAACAGAAAAATATCATTGCGAGAGCCGAGGGTGTCAGCTTAGTTATCGCTGAAAGAGATTATTTAAATATCTCAAATAAATCTTTTCATTCTCGGCACATTCATCTCTTTTAAGTGCTCATTAAGGTGGGGTGTGACAGTCCTGGAAAATGAAACACTAATTCTTTTTTTCTCTGAAGCCTGAGTGTACCGCTCCCAAGGGCAGCCGTAGTTTAGGGGGATTATAGAGCTAGTGCAGAGAGGGGCTCCTCGTCCGCATTTCTTTCCAAAAAGTGATGGCAGGGGAGGTGTTTGTTTGATGCCACGATTCTTCTGGCTCGTATCGTGTGATCTATCAGATCTGAAGATAACGGATGTCAGTTTGTGGTGTTTGATAAACGCTCCCTGGAACGGGACTGCACCGACCTCGCCTCGCTGCGGTTCAGCATAATTTGCAGTCAGCTTGTCTTTGCTTGATTTAGACGAAGTTTTCCAAAGGCAGAAACTGAAGGATGGAGCTGCAGCTGCAGCACCAGGCCCTGCTCTTCCAGCGACAGGATCCTGCCTTCCTTCCCACCCTCCTTCCTCTTTCTTTTCTTTCTTTCTTCCTTCCTTTCTTCTTCCCTCCCTCTCTCTCTTTCTCTCTTAGTGATAAAGAAACTATATCTAAAATTGTATTCTAGCCTTCGTCTACGAAGTCTAATAAACACGTGCTTTTGTGTCACGGTGCTGGAGTCATTCATAGAGAGGTCCTCCGGATTCTGCTGAACAATAAAGGTTCATAAAACAGTGCCCGCCAACTCCTTAATGAACTCGGAAATGGTTATTGATTCACGTTAGGCTGAATTGGCTGAAATTCAAGTGAAGATTTCTCATACCATATCAGAAAGCAATGCTCGGGTGCCAAAGGCGCCAGCTGACACCCCAAGGCAGGCAGAGCCCCTCTCCTGGTATAGACAGCACCCCTGCCTGGCTGCTCTCCCATCCCAGCCTCTCAAGCCTTTCCCTATCCAGGCTCATCACAGCCCCCAAAACACTCTGTGGAATACAGGCGGGGAGCCCCACTGGCTTCCGTGCCAGGCTGGAGCACACACCACCCAGCATGGCCGCCGGGTACAGAGGGCAGAAAGAAAGAAACGCGTTCTCAGTCGAAAGGTTGACCTGGAGCAGGAGAAGGACGCAGAGCTGCACCTGCCAGCAAAAGGAATGGAAAGGACGAAAGGGGGAAAGAAAAATGAATTAAAAAGAGAGAGACTGGAAAGATACAAATTACAGGAAAAAGTGAAAAAGAGCATCCTAGCGCTTGCAGGAGGAATATAAAGACACAGGAAAAAGAGAGACAAGAGAGGTTTAATCCAAGAATCTAAAAACCATTAAAGCTTCATGAGGAAGGTGATTTGAATGAGGACTGAAATTCGGGACCCTGGTGGGAACTGTACAAATAAGGTCTTATTGAAACATTAAACCTGGAGCATGCGAGGGCCGCCGGTGGGCGCGCAATAAATAATAATTGATGATAATGATGATTCTGAAATTTAATTTCACGTTCCCTGGGACATTCCCTGGGTCTTCACTGCGAACATCCTCCGGGTCCCTGCTCTGGCTTCTTCCATCCGGGGGGGCAGCCTGCATGCTTTCCCCTCCCCTTAAGCCTCATCTACCCTGCTGGAGCCCAAGGAAGGGCACTGGGCACCGAGGCTCAGCAGGGCAGCTTCTGCCCACAGCTCCCTCCTCTGGGCAGCAGACAGAGGCAGGTGGGGCAGTCTGCAGACCAGCCCCCGGCCACCATGCGACTGGACCGGTGGCCCAAAAGTGAGGGTTGCTCATGGCTGTGGGGAGAGGTTGCAGAGGCCAGCCCATCTTTAAGGGGAAACGCTCTAGGCGCTTCTCCCTGAGTCCTGAGGACAGGCACCACACCCCGCTGGGCCTCGATGAGGAGAAGGGGCAGCAAGGACACTCGGAAAGACAAAGGAGGTCCTGGTGAGGCAAGCTCAGAGACCACTCTGTGTCCACAGGGAAGGAGCCAAAAAGCTGAACAAGGAAGGGAAAGGAAAGGAACGCGGAGGCTGTAAAAGCAGAGGACAGAGGAGGAGATGCTCAGATTCCAGAAGCTGCTCTTTCTGTTGTTCTGAGAACGAGGGGAGCATCTGAGCACCCACTTGACACCAAGGGATTTTTAAACAGCACGAAAATGGCTAATGACATATGGGAGGGTTGAGTGCAGAGGGGCTGAGAACACGCTGAACCCTCCATGCTCTCTGCTACCACAACGGAGCTTTTTGTGCGTATAGAATTTGCTTGGGGAGGCAAATTTAAACACCTATTAAGCAGCAGGCTCACTGACTCACTGTTTAAAGTGTGTGCATACACACAAGTACATATCCATGTGCAGATACAAAGAAGCACACCTGTGCACACGTAGATACACGGACACACATGTGGGATACATGTTGTGTATGTACCTCCCCACACACATTTTTCTTGGATCTTGTGTGCACCCCACACATCTACGCGACACATTTTTTCCTATATTTTGTGTACACATCACACCCACAATTTCTGATCATTTACACAGACACACACACACGTAGACACATGCACACACGTCTGCATTCCAGCAACACACAGAGTGGTTTCCCTCCAGGTGCTCCTTCACTGATCTCTGGAAAATGTTGAGGAAGAAACCATCCGGATTTGGAGCTGTATTAACTCAAATGAATAATGCTTTCAGCGGCAGGCCATCTTTTTAGACAAGCGTGCCCTAGAATTTTTGGAAGGTGCAGAGAATTTGTAGAAATAATCATTACGAGCAAGGAAATGATGTGGGGGGATGGTTCCATCTCTACTAATAAGTGCCTCCTAATAGCTCAAAAAATCCTCTGTCAGGACCCTGCCTCGTTCGCAATGCAAATGGGTGAGTACCGCCTGCGAAGGCGCTGCACGCGATACACAGACAAGGGTAATATCTAGTCTGTGTCATTCCGGATGATATGGAAACAACCGAAAGCGTCCTGGCTGTGGGTAATTACGGAAGAATGACAGCTTGATAATAAGTTCTCATTTAGGAATCTCTCCTAACGCGGGAGGGATGGGGCCGGCTTTACCCGCTGCGATTCTGGAGTTGGAGCGCTCCCTGCATGAGTGAGCAGGTCTTAAAGGGATGGGGGGCCGTGCCATGGACACAGGGGGCAGGCCCGCACTTGGAGATTTCAGACTCAACGTGCTCACGTCGTAACCCTTGCAAGCTCATCGGTGTCTTAAGGATACGCAAGGAGGCAACCACCTGCCCAGGTGGGAGGAGTGATTTCAGCTGTTCTTAGGAGCTCTGGCCAGGATGGGACCGGGCCTCGACGCTAACTCTGTGCCCACCAGGCAGCCAAAGCCCTGCCTTTCCTGCCCTCGTTTCCCTCGCGGTGGCCCTTCACCAGAGTCCCTTTCAGAGTGAAAACAAACCCAACAGAGAGACGGTGGGAATCTGTCAAGTTTCCGGTAGATTTGGGTTTGAAGCCTGGCATTACTGATGCGGATTATTAATTACCAAAAATGAGGAGGAGGAATATTTAAAGATGGCGGTGACAAGCTGGATGGCAGCCTGGCTGTGGAGAAGCCCGCCGTCATTCACTCCCTGCCAGGCACGCAGGGGAGAGCCAGGGCCGTGCGGCACACCCTTGGCTTGGCAGTGGAGCCCACAGCTAGGATTGCCCCCAGTCCTCTGTTCACAGGGACGGCTGTTCTCCAGAAGCCCTAGCGTCAGCACAGGAGTCCCCCTGAGTCGCCCCTGGCCATAGGGTGACCCCCGACTGCAGACCTCCCTGACGGCAGGATGGCCAACCGGGTGGTGGGTAGGCTGTGTGGAGAGTGCTCCCCATTCTGGAACCTCCCTCTCGCACTGGGCCCTGCAACCTCTGCCCTGGACACCTGGTGCCAGGTGCGCCTGGCAAATTGACCTGGTCCCTGACAGCCTCTGCCTCTCCTCCAGGGCTCCCGGAAGGCAGGCGCAGCTGGACACGTCTTTGGCATCCTCCGAAGGCAGAGACTGTATCAAGGGACTTGTTGATTCCGTGCAGCCCGGCTCTTGCGGTGGCTGTTCTCAATCAGTCCGCTTGGTTTCATGTTTTAAAGGGAAATTGTCTGCTCAACCGTTGCTCCTCTAACCAACCCTTTCATATCTGCTATCCACAAGAGTTATACCCTTAAACTGGAGGTGGGAAGAAACAGAACCAGGGCCTTGAGTGCACACCGTTAACACAGACAAGACATGAGACCAAGGGTCTTGCCCAGAGCGGCACGTGGGTGATCTTTTCCTTTGCTTTATTTAGTAGTTAGGATATGCGGAGATGGAATCAAAACAACAGGATGTCATGAATCTGCCCTTTATCAGGGGCATTTCAGTAAAAACAGCAGCAGCAGCAACTGTGCAACCCAGCACGAAGCGGGGAGTATTACCATCTCCAACTTGACGCACGAGGAAACAGAGCGACCAGCACTCAGGGGTGTCTTGCCCTGGGCATCGGGCCTAACAAGCCCCAGGCAGGAACCAGAACCCGCCACAGCCTGGCTCTGTCTGCACAGAGATCAGGGGCAAATGGACCCTATGCTGGAGTCATGAGTGCGGGCGTGGGGTAGCATCCCAGATCCCCTACTCAGTGAGGAGGACCGGCCCTGAGCCGGGCCTAGGTGCCCTGACACCCTCTCCTGAGGGTCCCGCTCCCTGCTGCCCTCCGGCCACAGAGAAGCAGCTCGGCAGGGGTCCTCCACCTGGACTTGAGTTCCCCTTGCCTCCTCCAGTGAGAACAGCTACGTGGAAGACAAAAACGTTGACCCAAGTCCCTGTGCCCCCCGTGAGCTCCTCAGGTGAGCTGGACTCATTTGCATTCCACCTTCCCAGTTACCCTGGAGTGGAGCCTGACTTGGAGAAAAGAACCCAGGACTGGCATGAAAGGCTCATCCATATTTGCCTGGACCCCAAGGTCATTAACTACTGTGGTTATCATTTTGTGAGCTGCCCCTGATGCAGAGCAATGATTTTCTGTTATAGAAAATAAATATTCTAGATGCAGAGCAACAGTGTTTGGTTAATATAAAACATTTTTTTTAATAAAGATAACCAAATAGTTAAAAGAAGATCCTTAGATATTTGACCTGGCCTTCGCTAGTAATTATTCCAATTATTCTTCTATTATTTAGGCCGTGAGCCAAAGGTCCCTGAGTGCATAGAAAGTTAATAGCGGACTTGAAGTGAGAAGGGGAGGGCGGGCCAGCATATGTTCATTAAAGTCTGCTCTCACTTAAGGGTTTTGCATCAAGCAGGCTGTGGGCACCAATAATTTATCTTGAAGTCTATTTACCCCATGCAACAGGGAAATAATAAATTGTCCTAATTTCTCTCCCCGGCCCAGAAGTGGCTGCCTCGTGCCTTCCTTCTCTGCAACCCCTTTGGGGTCAGTCTGTTGTTGGGACAGCAGGTTAGGGAGGAGCCTGGATCACGCTTTGGGGGGAGCATCTCCAAGGTGCCCTGTGGGTTCTGGGTAGCCTATGTTGGAGTTCATTAGTGGAAGGTGGTCCCAAGATGCTTCTGCTCCTGGTAGGTGGGTGGGAGAAGCTGGTGAAAGGGACCTGGGAGACCCTTGCAGGGAAGGGGGCTCACGCATGCATCCTACACCCTGGGGCACACCAGAATCTCCCCCACAGCTCTCGGACTCATGTTAGCCACAATGCACAGTACTCAGAAAGGTCATTCCCCCAAATGTCTTATATTAGCAAATTTCATGCCTGCTCAAAAACGTGGGCCTGGGTTCTAGGGTGTGCAGTCCAAGACTCATTAGACCCCAAACCCAGAGGTCTGTGTGCAGAAATGAGCACAGCCTGCCTTTCCAGCTTCAAGCTCAATGTTTTCAGAGCCTTGGCCAAGCTTTGCAGTGCCATTTTGAAAGTGCTCAGAGCCCCCTGCAGGCTCATCCCACAGTCCCTGTCCCCCTCGAGTGATTCTCCCTGAGGTTCTGGGTAAAAGGCGATGTGCTCCTTGGAGGGGTCAGCACAGTGACATCTGGGGCCCATGGAGTGTAAATCAGCCACACATGTTCTACCTGTCATCCAAGCCCAGAAGGAGAGGAGCGCAGAGAGGCCAGGCTGACGGGAATCGTGGAGAGAAAAGGGTGGGGCCCAGCCTGGGATGGGCAGGACACAGCAGGAGGCGGGGGCCAGGAAAGGGCCCAGCTCCCCCGCTTCTCCCCACGGCCACACCCAGGCCCTCAGCCACAAGCCTTCCCATGGCCGTGACCTAGCCCTTCAGCCAAACTGCCGAGCAGAACACGGGAATGTGCTATAGCCTGGGCAGGCGGCTGGCGATCACTGTGGGCAGACCCTGCTGCAAGGATGGGAAGCCCCCAAACCCCTCCCTGAGAAACTGTGGTGTTTGTTGGTGATATACACGCTCTTCGCACCAGGAAGCCACAAACCCAGCCCCGGATCCACACGTGGCTACGGCAGGCTGGCCAGGCAGAATCTTGAGACTTCTCAGCACGTCTTTCCACACAGTCCTGAAAAGGGTCACCTTCCTGGGTGAAGTGGGGCTTCCCTGGGGGCTTAGACAGTAAAGAATCCACCTGCCAATGCAGGAGACATGGGTTTAACCCCTGGGTTGGGAAGATATCTTGGAATTGGAAATGGTGAGCCACTCTAGTATTCTTGCCTGGAGAATCACATGGCCAGAGCAGCCTGGGGGGCTACAAAGAGTCAGACAAGACCTAGTGGCTAACATTAGGTAAGATGACAAGGAGCAAGGGAGGCACCTGGGATGGGGACAGCCAGAGGTGCCAAGAGGATCATCTGAGGGCTGGGAGGCAGGGATGCACAGCCCAACTCTTGGGTACCCTTCCTCAGCGAGCACCTGTCCAATGGTATATGGATGCGACTTTCACTTTCCAGGGTCCAGTGGCTCAAAGGGAGAGGAAATTTACATCAGGACCATAGACTGCAAAAAAAAATTTTTTTCTAGAAGTTTCCATGTGATGGTAACTTAAACATTTACAAGTATTTCTTCCACTGAGATGCTTTAGTTGCCCGTGTTTGGGGATGGACAGGCAAGGAGGGGTCTGAGAAGCATCGGTAGGAGCTAGCACAGAGCTGGCACCGTGAAGGCTTTGGCCACCAGCCAGAGATTGTGGAGGGAAGACCACCCGGTTCCTAGTCCCCAGACCTGCCCATGTCATGCAATTGGTCAAAAGCTTTCTGCTTTTTTTTTTTTTTTTTTTATCAGATTCATGGGCTCCATGGATAACTTCCACAGGGGTGCTGGTGCAGGCAGACCTTGAGCTGGTAACTGCAGGACGCGTGGGGACCCCCTCCCCCCACAGATCCACCTCACTGTGGTCTCACGCACTGAGGCTCACACTTATTCATTTTGAGCAGTTGTAGTTCAGATGGCCTGTCCGCACCAGCTCTGCCTGGGATGTCTTCTTTAATCAAAATTCTGCTCCAAACAGCCCTGCTGATCAAGTGAAGTGGCCTTTCCACATGCTATTGACAATCTGTCTCAGGCATTATCTCCTGAGTTTCCCTTTATTTTCTCTCCCGGCCCAGAGAGTCTCTGCTCTGAACCATAGCTTCTGGACGCATCTGCACCCTTTACATCTAACTCTCAGCCCTCGTTGCATTTTGCAAAAGCAACATAAAAACTTAAAACCTGGGAAGAAGAAAAAGTACTTAAATGACTCACCTCTTCTCCTGGTGTGACTCATATGCAGCAGAAGTGAGGTCCACTGGGAAATGTGATGTTATTTCTCGAGGCAGCTGGCCTTGGAGATGAAGGCAGCTGTGCGCAGCCCTGCAAACAACAAGAAAGGTGTCGTTTTAGGGGACGGACAGCCCTGGATGGAACTTCATGGATGCAGATACTGTCTGAAAATAAAGGAAAGGAAACTCACAGGTGCAAAAGTAGATATTTATGAACAGGTTCCTGAACTGACCTTAGCGAATAGATAGAAGCCTCCAGCTCCCACACCAGGAATTGTTTCATTTACTTCATCCAGATAGATTTTGGAGCTAGTCTGAGAACGTGGGTTGCACTCGGTAAATGTTCGTGAATGAGTCGATGGGCCGACAGTTTTCTTTTCTGAAAAATGCAGAAGTTCCAGACGGGTCTCTATGGACACTGCAGGTTGGAATTCTAATCTACGCCAAAGAGGCAGGGCAGGGCCTGAGAGCCTCCCCAGCCAGCCTGAACCAAAGAGAAACTGGGTTACCCCGCTCCCCAGTTAGCGGCCTGCTCCCCCGGCTTCAGCGGCCTGGGGCGGGGTGCTGAAGAGCATGGGGAACAGAGCTGGCAAGCCTCAGAAACCAGCCAGAAGAGGCAGAAGGTCAGAAGGAGGCTGGCAAGACCAAGAGAAAGCGCCACTAACTCTAAAAGCATCTGGGAAGGCGGAGCAGGTCACAGGCAAGTCCTGAGTCCAGGACCCCAGAGAATTCCAGGAAGTCAGCGTGCCTCACACTGGGAACGTTTCTCGAGTGAAGCGGGGAGCAGCATGGCATTTGGGATCATATCAAGCTCCACGAGGAGTAAAGATTTCAAAGGGAGACTCAAGATCTGAAGATTGAAATCAACCACTGTACGATCAGTTCAGTCCCGTGGGCTACACTTTGATTTGTCTCACCCCTCCCCCAAAATTACACATATATATGCATGTAAATAACAAGATTTTAGATCAGTGGTTTTTGTGGTATCCATCATGGAAATGGAGCTCAGATGTTTACAAGGCTGTTTATGAGTCTGTTTATTTGTATTTCACCTCATGCCAAGAAGGAATTTGAGAAGAATCTAACTCACAGAGCCAGGGATGGAGCTCAAAATGCTCAGTTATCAAAATAAGATCCCACATAGACAAGCGTCCAGATAGGAGAAATTGCAGGCTTTTCTGCCTGGACCCTCTGGGCAGAATGTACACGCATTTTAACTTGTGATAAAGTTGAACAATGTTTTCATAATAAACGTAACCGCTCCAGTGGGTGATGGAGCGGCGGTGCTGATAAGTGGCCTTCAGCTCGGACTGCATACTAAGTCTCTCTGCATAAAGGAAGCCAAGTGATGGCCAGTGAGCTAAGCATACACTGTTTAGATAATACTTATCGCCCTGGTGGTGAGAAGCCTTTCCTCGTGCCATCCCTGATGGACGCCGTAACCATGTGCCTTTTTCCACTCTGGAACTCTGGAACCCTCAGCTGGCACAGTGGAGGGGAGCTCTGGTGAAAAGTAATGGGCACGTGCACTCAGGCCTCTAACAGGAGATTTATGGACCCCTGCACATAGAGAGGGTCTGCGCCACTGCAAAGTACACTGTAAAATGGAAAAGAAAGGGAGAGGGATAAAGCGGGAGCTTGGGATTCACATACACACACTACTATAGAAGGTAGATAAGCCACAGGGACCTGCCATATGGCACAGGGAACTCTGCTCGGCATTCTGTGATAACCTGTATGAGAACAGAGCGTGAAAGAGATGGGTATTTGTATATGCGTATGTGTAACTCAGTCACTTTGCTGGATACTTGAAACTAACACAACATTTTAAATCAACTCTGCATTGTAAATCAACTTTTAATAAAATTGAAAATAAAACTGGGACTTACCTGGTGCTCAAGTGGCTAAGACCCCATGCTCCCAATGCAGGGGACCCAGGTTTGACCCCTGACCAGGGAAGTAGATCCCGCAGGCCACAACTGAGGTCGCATGCTGCAACTAGAGATCCTGCACGCCTTGACAAGACCCGGTGCAGCCAAATAAATTATTTAAAAATTAATAATGATATTAATAAAATTAAAATAGGAAGGCCATTTGAAAAGACTCCCCTAGAATCCTCTCTGAATAGCTATGATGGTAACCTACTTAAGCAAGAATATTGAAGAGGGTAGCCATGCCCTTCTCTGGGGGATCTTCCTGACCCAGGGATTGATGCACCAGGTCTCCTGCACTGCAGGCACATTCTTCAACATCTGAGCCACCTGGGAAGACCAATTAATTTAAAAAATTAAAAATAAGATTAATAAATTTCAAATACAGAAATATGATTTCGTGATAAAATTAAAAAGAAAATGGAGAAGAAAAACAGAATTTTAAATTCTAGCTATAAGAAGATGCAGGGGCAAGTGCAGAGTATTTATGGCGATTATTCTAAATAATTGAAGTAGAGTAGCAGATGAATTTATTCCTTTTTAATTAGTAGATTTTCTAAAACTTTACATTTTTCTATTGGAGAAAAAGATCCATTTACTAGTTCAATGTGATAGGCTCCATATAATGGATTCATGAACAAGCTATTTTAGCAAAACCAAGACTAGAGCAAGTGTTTCAGCCTAATATTCAAATCTCTTCCAGGTGCTGCTATGCTTTTGGGTTTTCCTTCTTCATGACTAATGGGGAGCCCAGCCAAAGATGGGGATTAACTTTAAAATACACCTGTCCATCATGAATAAATACTTGACCACACGAACCATTCTCCAGGGACGCTCCATTTCTTCCTTTCTGAGACATACCTGATACAGAGCTCCCCACCCACTCCTTAAGACGCTGTCTTAAGGACATCAGGACCAGAGCTGGCTTCCTACACGGCCCCTACAGTCACCCTGACCCACTGACAAGTCAGTGCTGCTACTTAGGACCAAGCTGCTGCTGCTATGTCGCTTCAGTCGTGTCCGACTCTGTGCGACCCCATAGACGGCAGCCCACCAGGCTTCTCTGTCCATGGGATTCTCCAGGCAAGAACACTGGAGTGGGTTGCCATTTCCTCCTCCGACCTTAGGACCAAGGAGGCATACAATTCCCTGCTTCCTCTAATCCCAGTGCACTGACAAGAGTGAGACAAAGCCCTCAGCGGATTTCCCCCACCCCGCCCCCACTGGAGATGATGCTCTGAGAAAGAAGAAGGTGGGTCAGGGTCAACGCTACAGCAAATAGCCCACACCACTAGTCCCAAGTGCCCACAACAAGCTTCACTAATAAGATCCAGGCTTGTGATGTGTTTAGTCGCTCAGTCATGTCCGACTCTGTGACCCCCGAACTGTAGCCCACCAGGCTCCTCTGTCCACAGGATTCTCCAGACAAGAACACTGGATTGGGTTGCCATGCCCTCCTCCAGCCTTGGGATGAGCAGTGGTTAATAGGTAAGCATATTGAGGTGATGGTTTTTCTTTAAATTTCTCCCTTCGCCTCATTTTTTTTGTGCACTGTGCTTGATTTATAGTGAGAGAATTCACAAAACAGATGAGGAAACTGAGGTTCCGAACAGGTCGGTGACCCCTGTGCTAACTGGCAGAGCAAATCTGGAGGTTCTGGAAAGTGCTCGGGGCTCTGCCACAGACCCCAGGCCTCCTGCTGGTCCCTGCAGAGCGGCAGTGGTCTTGAGTGGAGGGCATGGTGGTGGGCTTTCACTCCCGTCATCTTGTGGGCTCCCAGAAACCCAGTCCCCACAGACAGGGGGCTGCTCACACTGCCGAGTAATCAAGCTGATATTTGGGCATCTTCCCTATTAGATTTTATCTCTCCCACAAGAGAGCGGGGTGCATTTACAATGTGGACGGAAAGGAACAGTCTGCCGTGTGGAGCCTCGTTGCAGGACTAGATGGTCAGCGTACTGACTGATGTTCAGAGTTTGTCTCTAAGACCATAAGGAGCCACTGATGATCTCGGAGTGAAAGGGGATTTGGCAGGGGGGTGGGGGCTGGTTCTAGCATCCATGCTCACTCTGCTGTCCCTTCTTCCCTGAGCTTGTTCCCAACTGAGAATGCAAACCATTGCCCCAACGCATCCCAGTCACATTGTCTCCAAGACCTTCCAGGGTCTTCCACCATGCACAAGACGGTGGTTGCCAGCAAGTTCCAGCCCCTAGTCCTGCCACCCCAGAAGGCAGAGCAAGCCTGTGTGCCATTAATTCTGCGGAGCTGACAAATGGATCATGACAAGGGCAGGCCGGATGGAAAGGTTCTGACGGTGGGCACGGCCATTGTCTCAGGTGCAGAGTAGACCTCTGGACAGGTCTTCATCTATGAGCTACCCTCCCTGCACCCTCACCCACCACCTCGGTGGTGGAAGATGTGGGGTCTTCCCCACACTGCATTTCAACCATCAGTCTATCTGCTTAGGCATTAAGCTGGGCAATTACGGTTGCCGAGCAACCATAACTTCTGCATATGTGCCTCCTGTGGTTTTGTATGCCAACCACAATGTTATGATAACAGATTTTTTTTTCCAACCAACATCCTTCTTTATATGTAAATTTATGCTAGGGTTGTGTATTTAAAAATTAGTTTCTATGAGTAATGAGCCTCAGGTTTGGCTGGGCCTTTTTTCCCCCTAGGTTTATAAAATCAAGCTCAAAAGTTCTGGGATCATGAAGATGGTGTAAAACAAGGGAAAGGCGGTGACTTCTAAAGGAAACAATTCCTTCCTGGGGACAAGCTCAGGGCGACATGCATACATGTGACTCTGGCTCTGGATGCAACTAATTTCTACGATGAAATCTCAGGGACACCTGAGCCCCAGATGACCCAGGCTTGTGGAGAAGAGTGGCTGCCTCCTGCCACGTCTTCCCCATCCCTTCACCTTCCTTGCATAGCTAATCTTCTCTCAGGGGCTCCTTGGTGCTGGGGTGCAGGAGAGATACTCAGCCATAGACATCACTTAGACCCAACCTTGCCCCGCTCTCTAAGACACATGATCTACAAAAGAAGATGTACAAGTAGCTATTTTATTCCTGGGGCAAGGGGAGAAGTTCCTGCTGGTCTCAGGGAGGTTCTGAGCCCTCTTTGCTGAGGAAGTGTACCCCAAGCTCTGAAGGCAAGCTGAGCTACCCAAGGCCACCACAGGCCAGTCGTGAACCACCAGGAAGCCTGGGGATAAGGGGATGGCTCTGACTTCCTCCAAAAAGTCCAGATCTCCTCCCAGTTGGTACGATAGTTACTGATGCTTTCAGAGCCTCCATTTCCTCGCCTGTAGATAGTCACCATCCTCGTCCCTGTTTCTCAGAGCTGCTGTGACATTAGACAAGAGAAGGTCCATGAAATCCAAAGGTCGCCTCTGCTTCCCACTTTCCTTCTTGTGAACTTCAGCCATGTGGGGGTTGGAGGGCCTGGACCAAGTGCAGCCTGCCCTGCAGATACTCAGTAAGTGTTTCCAGGTTTGAGGAGGGAGCCAGAGCTTTCAAGTGAAAAATAAATAGCTAAAAGGAAGGGAGACAGCATGTTTACAGGAAGGAAACACTTCTGAGCCGAACTGTACTATTTGGCTCCACTGTTTTCCTTTGTCGAAGTATTTGAATGGCCTGGCAAGGGAAGGGAGGGGGCTGAGGGCCCCACAGCCAGCCGGGAGGACATAAATATTGATGAGCACATCAGTTTCACATTAGCTTTTGATGAAATGTTTCATGGGCTGAACCAGCTTCCCAGATTAAGAAAATCCCATCCACGCCCACACACACCACTTCTTTTCTCTCCGAACTTTGGTTTGCATCTCAGAGACAGGGACGTAATTGGCTTTGAAAAATCAGTCTTTTCTTTTCATCTTTTTGTCCCTCCCCTTTGTCAGGGGGTGAGCCCCTCACTTCTCAAGCAATCTGGGTGCAGAGAAATGCACAGACTCCACAGACTAAAATTCAAGGATAGTGAAAGACTCGGGTTTCTTATGTAAAAGTTTATCATCTGCACGTAATTATCAAAGTCCAGGATTATTATTTGGAGAGAACTGTTCAAAAACATCTGCTCCTCAAAATCTAAGCATCGCTAGAATGTCCGTCCTCTAGAATGTATAAGGCAAGCCTTAAAAGAAACCCAAGAGAGCAGGGGGCTTCTCCCTCCCAGGGGAGGCGAAGGATTGGAGCAATTAGTGCTTGCTGCCTCTGGTGTGTCCTCGCCAACTATTCCTGGCATCAGGGCCAATGGAGCCCAGCCTCGCCCTGGATGTTCAGCTGTTGAAACTCGTGGTGACAAACGCAACATTCCAAAGAAAACCAAACCAAATTCTTCTGATTGGAAAGATGTGTGGGCAACTCGCTAGAGCTCTCATGTTCCGAATGATGCAAATACTGGGCAGAGAGGCCCTGCCAACCAGGGCAGGCAACGGGATCTGGACAAATCCATGGGGATTTGGAAAAGACCTGATGCTGGAAAACATTGAAGGCAGGTTGAGAAAAGGATTGATAGAGGATGAGGTGTTTGGATGGTTTCATCTACTCAACGGACACGAGTTTGAGCAAACTCCAGGAGTTGGTGAAGGACAAGGAAGCCCGGCATGCTGCAGTCCACTGGGTCGAAAAGAGTCAGACACAGCTGAGCGACTGAACAACTGCAACGGGGACTTGGAGGTGGGTGGTTCAAAGGGGGGAATAAAACTGATGCAGGTGGGAAAATCAGGGGTTCCAAGTCCACTTGGACAAGTAATAATTGTGGGTCTGGAACCAGCAACCCTTCAAGAGAAAATGAAGCCAGGGCTCCACCAAGAACCTGCTCCACCCATCTTGGCTGGGGGCTCTTTCTAAAAAAAAGTCCAAAGCTGCCAGCGAAGAGGTCTCTTGCGGCTCCAGTAAACCGGCCAACTCAGCCTGAATCAAGTAGATCATACAAGGACTGACCGCCACACACAGCGACAGGAAATACTCGCCAAAACAAAGGCAGGAGAATGTGTCGGAACGGCGCAGCTATTACAATACTGAACTCGGCTCATTCTTCTGGATACAAACTGTGAATCTAATCTCTTTGGGCAAAGCTGCCATCTAGTTCCCGAAGTAGTAGGATGGATTGATTGAAACAGATATGTTTCTGACTAGAGATCACCTATCGGGAGAAAAGAGGCTCCTGGAAGTCACCTGCAAACCCAGGCATCAGGAAATTTCAGCTTTAGTTTCCTAACACCGTTAGAGAATGGAAAACCCATGCCAAACACCACACATGATCCAACAAGACTGAAATAGGCGGTGGTTGGCGTGGTGATTTTTTCTTTCCAGTGACACATTATGACCACAGATGGAACACACCTAATAAATTATTTTAAGAATAGACATCAACTATTTAAACCATTAGCTTGTTTTACAGACTTATTGAAGTAAACATACCTTGTTTCCGTTTCAGAACAAAAAAAGGAAAACTGAATGATGAGATATAGTTTTAGCTTTTTCTTAAGGACGCATTTGGAGTTGAAATGCATAACTCTTAGGGTTGTGAACTGGGCACAGAAATGAACATTTCTTCTGTTGGCTGATCCCACACATCAGTGAGTCCTGACTGTGTCCTTGCCTGGTCTTGCGGAGGGGGCTAGATTAGGCTGCCCAAGAGCAGGGTTTAGAGGCCCCCCAGCCCTTCCACAGGAAGGGAAACCATCAACAACCAAAGGAATGAAATAAAGTACTTATCAAACAGTGCAGGAGAGTTTTACAGCAGTTTTCTTCCAAAGAGATGGAAATCCTCCAGGACGTTTGCTTCTGGTCCATCATTGATTTTCTTGTACCTTCAAGAAGGTGTTATTTGATTGCTGTGGGAAGAACGAGAGGGTTGGACAGAAGTCCATTTTATCCTCTCTGAAGAGCAGAGCCCACTTCAAGAGACCATCCCCTGATTTGCTCACAGGTTCTAGGGTATTAGATGTTTCCATTGGCAAAGTCGACTTTCTGTCAAAATCCAATGCCTGCGACATCAATTTGCTTCAATAAACAATTATCTAAAATAATCTATGCTTGTACCTAGCATTTCCGATGGAGATTATCAAATACTCAAACTTTTTTTTTTGGCCAATATTTTCATCCCTTGCTGGTCATAGACTTAAAAGCTTGAAATGGAATTCCGTGTCCTACCAATTTTTTTCTCATTTATGTTCAGAAAATATTGATTTTTTTTAAAACAAGAGTTTTAATGGAGCTTGAAATTAACATGGCTTTTATTTCTCTGCTCTGACCCCAACATCATTGATGATGTCACTGTGTCTCCCAGAAAAATCACTGGCCAGCGACTAGTGTTTAGCTTTGGGACACCAGGGAGAAATCAACGGCATCCTATTTGCTCATTCAATGGTCCTTCTTACCTGAAAGAAATGATCCTATTTCAGAGAAGCAGTTGGCTTCAGACCACAAGAAGTTTTCTCATACCAAGTTGGCATGACCCTCTCAAAAGACAGCACGAGGTTGCAGCTGGAAATTGAGGGTGTGGCCAGGAAATCTGCATTTTTCAGAAGCATTGCAGATATCTCTGATGTGCAGCCAGAGTTTCTGACCATGGTCCACAGGGCAACGTTACAGCATTTTCTACAAATGCTTTGCAACCTTCTCAAGGATGCATTGGATGCCCAAAGGGTGACCCTTTTGGGGTGAGGATGAGTAGTAAGTGGAGCTAAGTCCAGGGCAGACAGGAACGGAAGTAATTAAAATCCAGGTGGGTCCTGAGCTGTAGGAGGAAGCAGAGTGAATACTTCTATCTCTGGGCTGCAGGAACCTTGGCTGGGAGAGGCAGGACCTGGGCTCTGCAGCTGAGTGAAGTACCAACTCCCTGGAGGAAAAGTGGCCCCACTGCCCTGGGCATCATGCTGACTAGCCTGCCAGCTCCCTCCCTGGGGCCAGAGGACAGAGCCAACAGACAGGAGGTGGCCCAGGGGACACAGGGCTCTGTGCTCACCTTGCTTCTGCAGACAGTGGACCCTTGAAAAGAAGACGAGGGGCTTCTGCAGCTGCTGGACCACCAAGGGAAGGGAGGGCATTTGGGAAGATGCTCTGGAGACGTGCCCCTGCTCCCAGAACACGTCCAACCTCCCCACCATGCCTGGAAGCCCATCCCACCTTCCTGGATCAGGCCCCTACCTCAGCCCCTGATTTGCTGACCTCTGTGGCTCCTCAGACGCACTGGCTGTATCTTCTCAAGAGCCATCCAGAGGTGCCACCCGATTGCCCTTCTTCCAGGACCCTGCCCCCCAACCCATCCTCCAGAGGCTCTAATCTCCAGGCTAACATTGTGAAGCTGCAGGTTCCTGTTTCAAAGCCAACTTCCTGGGAAACCCTTTCCCGAGCCCAGGCACCTGGATCTCGGACACATGGAGCTGGAGTCCTGGGTCCAGCCCAGAGTCCCCAGACACGTGTGTCTGAATGGCCAGAGAGCAGACGTTTCCAGAAGAAGGCAAGGCCAGAGAGAGGGCAGCGGGGAGACCGAGGCCACGCGTCTGTGAGTAGTGGAAGTGGTTACATCACAAGGATCTCACAACAGTGGACACTCCCACATCCACAGTCTTGGTTTCACAAGAGCCTGCATGGAGCTCAGGCCTGTCCCGCAGGATTGACGGCCCCCCAGTGCTGGGCCTCAGAGGCTGAGACCCACCCAGAAGGAATGAGGGATCGGGCTGAGTCAGGCAGGCTGCCCGGGCTGGGAGGGGGAGGATCAGGGTGCCCCTGAGCGCGAGAGGCGGGCCGCCGTGGACAGCACAGTTAGTGCCGACCAGCTCCTCTCCTCGAGAAACTCCCCCAAATGTTGGTGGGGCCCATGGTAGGGCAAGAAGAGGAAGAGGAACTTGGAGCCAGGGAAGAGGCAGCGTCCACTGTCTAGACAGCCTCATGTGGTTCCTCAGACAGGCTGGGCGGGTCTGCAGCACAGGGATAGGGGGTTTGGGATGGGCTGGCAGCTTTTATGCCTCAGACAGATGTGAGGTTGTGGGGTCCCCTCTTCAAGGACAGCCAGAATCTGGAGAAATACCACCCCAGAATGGAACAATTTTAAGGACGATTAAATCAAGGATGAAAGCCACCACCCAGGTTGCTTCCACCTGCCTTGCATCATGTGGCGAGGAGCTGGCATCCTCAAGCAGGGGCCTGTGGGCTTCTGCTACAGGGCTCCGCCAGCATGCGGCCCCACCCACCCAGAAGGGCGGTCCCTGTCCCCTGGACACCAGCAGCGGCCCACCCTTCCACCACGTCACCATGCCTGCACCCATCTCCCCAGGACAGGGCAGCAAAGTCAGCTTTGTTTGGAGAAGTCCTATGACTATGGCATGTATGGATGTGAGAGCTGGACTGTGAAGAAGGCTGAGCGCCAAAGAATTGATGCTTTTGAACTGTGGTGTTGGAGAAGACTCTTGAGAGTCCCTTGGACTGCAAGGAGATCCAACCAGTCCATTCTGAAGGAGATCAGCCCTGGGATTTCTTTGGAAGGAATGATGCTAAAGCTGAAACTCCAGTACTTTGGCCACCTCATGCGAAGAGTTGACTCATTGGAGAAGACTCTGATGCTGGGAGGGATTGGGGGCAGGAGGAGAAGGGGACGACAGAGGACAAGATGGCTGGATGGCATCACTGACTCGATGGACGTGAGTCTGAGTGAACTCCAGGAGTTGGTGATGGACAGGGAGGCCTGGCGTGCTGCAATTCATGGGGTCGCAAAGAGTCGGACACGACTGAGCGACTGATCTGATCTGATCTGTGACTATGGTTGCAAGCTGGGAAATCGGGGTTTGATCCCTGGGTTGGGAAAACCCACTCCAGTATTCTTGCCTGGAAAATTTCCATGAACTGAGGAGCCTGGTAGGCTGTAGTCCATGGGGTTGCAAAGAGTCAGACACGACTGAGCAACTTCACTTTTTCTTTCTTTACCAGCCGAGCCACAAGGGAAGCCCCTCTTTCTCTCTATGACTGAGGCAGCCTATGTTTGTGGGTAACGGATGACCAGGACTTGGAATGGGCACTGTAACGACCCCCGTGCAGCTAGTGCTGCTCCGACTCACACACGGTGCCAGGAAAAACCATATCCCCATTTTGTGGGTCAGAAAACAGAGGGCTTGGGTCTGGGCTGTGTGACCAGAGGCACAGCATGGTGGCCTGGGGGCCTGTCTGGTAGCAGGAGCTGCAGCCCAGGGCCCCTGCATCACACTTACTGTGCAGTCAGGGTGGGGGGCAAGGACAGAAGTCTCAGGGAGCTCTCGGCCTTTCTAGAAGGACCTGGCCAGACTCCGTGGGAAGGTTGGAAGGACAGAGGAGCCATGGCTGGGTTTGGCTCCAGGGTGCCCCCCAACAGGCCCCACAGGGCCCACTGCCCTGAGAGTCCCTGGATGCTCTGGGGTCCCCCACACCCCACTCTGTCCTAAGGACCCACCGGCCACCACGGGCTGCTCCCCGTCGCTGGGAACTACCTCTCCTTGAGCCTGGATTTCCCCTGGACAAGACACTCAGCTGACCTGAGGCTCCGCCGGCTCCCAGCTGCTGCCCGCCTTGTGTCAAGCTGTCAGGCCTGAGCCAGAGGTGACCCCACCATGCCTGTGAACCTGTAGCCTCCCCCGGCGCCTCCGTGTCTCCGGAGCCCAGGCTTCTGTGTGGACGGGCCTTTCAGGCTGCGGCTTGTCTCAAGGGAAGGCCTGCAGGTCTGGGCTTGCCTGTGCCTGGAAGGGGCTTCTCACCTTCTGGCAGAGTCTGGAGCCAGACACTGGCCCCTGCGCTCAGGCTCAGGTGGAGATCAGTGTGTGTGCACATGTGTGTGCACGTATGCATATGTGTGCACGCATGTGTGCATGCACATGTATGTGCATGTGTGTGTATGTGCATGTGTGCGTGATGTGTGTGTGTGTGTGTGTGTGTGTGCATGTGTATGTGAGAGACCACCTCACAGGCCCCCAGGTCACAGCCAGGCTTTGCCTTCAGAAGAAACAAGCAAGTAGCAAGGGACTGTCTGGGACCCATCTCCTCCCGGAAGGCCAGAGTGAGTGAGACCCCCCTCCCTGGGCAATCCTCTCACACCTAAGGGCAGGGTGCAAGAGGGCTTTCCTGGCACTGGTTTCTGCCCCAGGGTCTCTTCTGAGAAAGATCCCCGTGAGGAGGTCCAGCTGGAATGGCATCGCTTTGGCAGACATCCTGGGGGAAGCAGGGAGCCACAAATCATCAAGCATGGGGAGCGGGAGGTCGAGACTGAGGGTGGCCCTCAGTCCGCGTGCTCAGTGGCTCCCCAAACCCCTCCCATACTCTAAGTGCAGCTTCCGGGGTGCTCACAGCACGGACCCTTCTTTCAAAGGGCTGTGTCTCTCAGGGACAGCAAACGGATCTCACCTCCCGGCCAGTGCCGTCGCTGGGTGGGGTCCCCGGAGCCGCAGGGAACTCTGCACCACACTGCGTTCTGCAGGGGGAGGTGCCCCCAGGTCAGGTTGGAAGGCGCACCCCAGAGAGCTGAGTGCAGGGCAGAGACTGTGACTGGGAAGGTGGGCACACAGCCCTCTGGGGGAGGGAGGTCTTCCTGCTGTCCTGGGACGGGAATCAGGGTGGTGGCTCTGAACGGCTGAGGGGTTGACAGGTCACAGGTGCTCTGCCCAGGCCGGGGCCTTTGGAAGGAACTTGGGTGTGAGTTGGACTCCCAGGCTCACAGAAGACCCTGCTTTGGACTTGGGTTCCAGCATCCCGGGGAGGGGCTTGGGAGGTGCACTGCTGCTGTGATTCCCATTGCTTGCCTGAGAGGTCACCGGACTTCTCGGGCACAGTTTGTTAAATTTGCAAACATCCTCTGGGAACCGTCGGGACGAAAGGTCTATAAACGTAATGTCCGGATTACGAGGGGAGTAATGGCTGATATTCCATTTGCCTTGCACCTGCTGACCTCAGCCTCCACAGGGGGGTTTTGGTGGGGGAAGGGAAGTCTGCTGGGCAGGCACAGCCTTCACCCCTGAGGCAGGGACCCAGGCAGAGATTGCAGGGACTCCACTCCCACCGGGGTCCCCCATCGCCACTTGCAGAGGGGACCCACTGATGGAGAGAAAGGACTGAGTCAGGAGAGCTGAACGAGGCTCTCCAGAAATTCTGGATCACCAAGAAAGAGTTCTAGCCAGGCCCTCATATTGTCCAGAAATTCAGGAATTAATCGTCAGTAAGCTTCTCTCCTGTTTGATCACTTTCAATTTGCCTTGATTCATGGACCTAACATTCCAGGTTCCTATGCAATGTTGCTCCTTACAGCATTGGACCTTGCCTCCATCACCAGTCATATCCACAACTGGAAGATGTTTTTGCTTTGGCTCCATCTCTTCATTCTTTCTGGAGTTATTTCTCCACTGATCTCCAGTAGCATATTGGGCACCTACCAACCTGAGGAGTTCATCTTTCAGTGTCCTATCTTTTTGCCTTTTCAGACTATTCATGGGGTTCTCAAGGCAGGAATACTGAAGTGGTTTGCCCTTCCCTACACATGCACAGAAGCCCTCCCTTCCCACTGTGAGGCTTTCTAAGCTGGCGCTCCCCCCACTGAGTCGAGGAAGCAGTGCTGTCCACTCAGCAGCAGGAACAAACACCTCTTAGAGAGCCTTTGCTGGAGCAGCCAGATTTCCCGTGAGTCATCAGATTCTCCACGGGTCCAGACGGGCCAGCCCGGGACAGGATGTTTCGGGACGTAGGGTCTCCTGGTCATGCCTCCCACCTCCTTCCCCAGTTCACACTGAGAGGGCTTTGCAGGGGAGCCCGTGAAGCAGATAATCAGTGGAGGGAAAATGTGATAACTTTCACCCGAGCAATTTACCCTTGCAAGGCCAGGCAAAGTCCGAGCTGTGTGAGTGAATGCTTTTCCAACTAAGCAGAAAATTTGTTAAGTTGCTGAATGTCCTTGACTATGCAATGCTTATATAAAATATGCATATCAGTGGAGATGTTTTCCCTGACAACGTTCTGAGAAATTACATTAAATTTCAGAATTATCCCTTGCCTCCCCACGTCGCCCACAGAGACTGGCACCAACAGCCCCGTTAAGTGGAAGCAAAGCTGCTGCCGTGTTACTGCTGCCTTCACGAGAGCTGGGGATCAAATATTTTTTCACAGTTTTATGTGGATAGTTTCATGAAAATTGATCAGGTCTAAAAAGTCACCATCCAAATGAAGCTAAGGTTAAAGATAATTTATACACGGTATTCCTAATTTTATTCCGAGCCCTTTTATTACGAGGTAGGCCTTTATGACTTTAAAGAAAATGTCAGTGGCGGCAAATGACATTGTACTGAATAATCTCGTTATGAGGGAAAAGACATTTAAAACTATTCCACGGCAGCTGCAGTGCTGGGTTCTGCTGAACGCACACTTTTCCTCCACGCAGCTCTCCAAAATTCCTTGCTGCAGTTTCCAAGCCTTTTCATGACCATTAGTGTGGCACTCGCAGGCACCTATCTATCTTCTCCCCCAAGCCTTTTTATTTCCCCCGGATTCTTCCTGTGGATTGAAGGATTTTTTTTTTTTTTTTTTTTTTTTTGAGGTCTCATTTTTCTGTCCATCAGCAGGAAACCGAAACCCAAAGCTGTTGGTAAATCTGATTCCAAAAGCAGTCTGAGTCCCGCAGGAGACAGACAGACGGACATTGGACATCTCCTCGGGGGCAGGCCATGTGTCAGAGCGGTCACCCCACACTGCTCCTCTGGCCTCCTGGGAACCCAGCTCAGCATCCGTCCGTGTCTGAACTTCCGTCCTTCCAGAGGCAGCCAGGCTGGTTCCACCCTGCCAGGCCACGCTCTCCTGCAATAACCGTAGCTCCTCATCTGACTGATGAGAGAAACGTGCCCTTGATTGAACTTTGCACAGAAGAGTCAGTCAAAGGGCTGCTTCCCAGCCAAGCAGAAGGCTGGGGTCGTCACACCTGAGAGCCACAGCCTCTGCCTCTGTCCTGTCGTTCAGACCCGGCATCGCCACGGAGGCTGCGGGCGTGACGGTGGCTCCAGGGCTCTGGGGCTCGTCCCAGGACACCTCGTGCACCCGGCTTCACGCTGGCAGGAAACACTTAACCTACCAGTTGGCTTCTTCGGGGCAGCCTTCCGCCTGGTCACCTGCGCTGCGTACGTGCAGCCACGTCGGAAGGTAGCATCCTGAGTCGGGTCTTGTGACCTCACACAAAACTCTTCCACCAAGTCACCTGAGTAAGTGAGTGAAGTCGCTCAGTCGTGCCCGACTCTTTGCGACCCCATGGACTGTAGCCTACCACGCTCCTCTGTCCGTGGAATTTTCCAGGCGAGAGTGCTGGAGTGTGTGGCCATTTCCTTCTTCAGGGAATCCTCCCAACCCAGAGATTGAACCCAGGTCTCCCGCATTGCAGGCAGACGCTTTACCATCTGAGCCACCAGGGAAGCCCAAGTCACCTAAAGGTCATTGCAAAATCGAAAGCACCCACAGCTCCCACACCTTCCTGCTCATGCTGCTCCAGGCCTGTTTCATCCTGAGGACCCTTCTCCAGGCGCTGCTGTTACCACGTCTCACAGATGGGGCAGGGGCGGGCCTGGAGGGCTCCAGGGGCTGGGCTGTCTGACACCAGGCCCACGGCCTCCTGCGGGAAGTCAGGCTAATGACAAGCCGCTCAGGGACCCTTGGAGGAGCAGGGGGCACGCATACAAGGTCGGCTCTGAGCTGAGCCCCCTGCGAGAGCGGTGGGTCAGGGGCTCAGCGGCCACTCCTCCAGCAGGGGGCCTGGCCGTGTCACCAAGAGCCACCACCACGGGGGAGGGAGGGAGCCCCGTGTGACTCCCGTGGGCTGCAGCCCCGCCGTCGGAGCTGCCATAGCACCCCTGCCCGCACAGGCCCGCGCTGCCGTCTCACTGCCGAGTCACAGCCACTTCCATCTCAGTGCCCCTTCCGTGATCCCCCAGCATTCCACCTTTACAGAAGGGGAGCCCGCTAGGGTGCAGAGCTCTGGACATCGGAGAAACTGTAGGGAACACACACCTAGCCACCACCCCCACACATACACACCACACACATTCTACACAATACTCACATCACACACACTCTATACAACACACAGGTCACACACACATATACACTCACACAGTCACACACTATACACACCACACACATTCTACACAAAACTCACATCACACTCTATGCAACACACAGGTCACACACACACATATACACACACACTCACCAACTATACACACCACACACACACAGTCTATGCAATACACAGGTCACAAACACACATATACACTCACATACTATGCACACCACACACACACACTCTACACAACACACAGGTCACACACACACACATATACACACACACTCACCAACTATACAGACCACACATACACACTCTACACAACACACGGGTCACAAACACATATACACTCACACACTCACCTACTATACACACCACATACACATTCTACACAATACACACATCACAGACTCTCTACACAACACACAGGTCACACACACATATACACTCACACACTCACACACTGTACACACCACACACATTCTACACAAAACTCACATCACTCTATACAACACACAGCTCACAAACATACATATACACACACACCAACTATACACACCACACACACACTGTACACAATACACAGGTCACAAATACATACACACACACTCACCCTGGGATGGCTGGTGCAGAAGTTTCTACCAGGAAAGTCTAAAGCTTAATTTCAGCGTGTCTGTATGCAGGTCAGGAAGCAACAGTTAGAACTGGACATGGAACAACAGACTGGTTCCAAATAGGAAAAGGAGTACGTCAAGGCTGCATATTGTCACCATGTTTATTTAACTTATATGCAGAGTACATCATGAGAAATGCTGGACTGGAAGAAACACAAGTTGGAATCAAAATTGCTGGGAGAAATATCAATAACCTCAGATATGCAGATGACACGACTCTTATGGCAGAAAGTGAAGAGGGGCTAAAAAGCCTCTTGATGAAAGTGAAAGTGGAGAGTGAAAAGGTTGGCTTAAAGCTCAACATTCTGAAAACGAAGATCATGGCATCTGGTCCCATCACTACACGGGAAAGAGATGGGGAAACAGTGGAAACAGTGTCAGACTTTGTTTTTCTGGGCTCCAAAATCACTGCAGATGGTGACTGCAGCCATGAAATTAAAAGACGCTTACTCCTTGGAAGGAAAGTTATGACCAACCTAGATAGCATATTCAAAAGCAGAGACATTACTTTACCAACAAAGGTTCGCCTAGTCAAGGCTATGGTCTTTCCTGTGGTCATGTATGGATGTGAGAGCTGGACTGTGAAGAAGGCTGAGCGCCGAAGAATTGGTGCTTTTGAACTGTGGTGTTGGAGAAGACTCTTGAGAGTCCCTTGGACTGCAAGAAGATCCAACCAGTCCATTCTGAAGGAGATCAGCCCTGGGATTTCTTTGGAAGGAATGATGCTGAAGCTGAAACTCCAGTATTTTGGCCACCTCATGCGAAGAGTTGACTCATTGGAGAAGACTCTGATTCTGGGAGGGATTGAGGGCAGGAGGAGAAGGGGACGACAGAGGATGAGATGGCTGGATGGCATCACTGACTCGATGGATGTGAGTCTGGGTGACCTCCGGGAGCTGGTGATGGACAGGGAGGCCTGGCGTGCTGCGGTTCCTGGGGTCGCGAAGAGTCGGACACGATTGAGCGACTGATCTGATCTGATCTGATATATATATATATTTTGCTTTTTATTTTATATCAGAGTATAGTTGGTTAACAATGTCATATTAGTTTCAGGAATACAGCAAAGTGATTCAATTATACACAAACATGTGCCAATTCCTTTTCAAATGCTTTTCCCATTTAGGTTGTTCCTAAATGGGAACAGAGTTCCCTGTGCTATGCCTCTCTTGCACACGTGCTCAGTCACTTCAGTCGTGTCCAATTCTTTGCGATGCCAAGGACTGTAGCCCACCAGGCTCCTCTGTCCATAGGATTCTCTAGGCAAGAATACGGGAGAGGGTTGCCAGGCCCTTCCCCAAAGAATCTTCATCTCCTGCATTTCAGGTGGGTTCTTTACCCACTGAACCACCTGGGAAGCCTACTATAGGTATTTTTCAAGTGAAAGCAATACAGATTTTTTAAAGCTTTATTTGGATATGAAAAGTGAAAGTCAACTCAGTCGCGTGCAGCTCTTTGTGACCCCGTAGACTACAGACCATCAGGCTCCTCTGTCCATGGAATCTCCCAGGCAAGAATACTGGAGTGGGTAGCCGTTCCCTTCTCCAGGGGATCTTCCCAACCCAGGGATCGAACCCAGCTCTCCCATATTGCAGGCGGATTCTTTACCTTCTGAGCCACCAGGGATATTATTCAGATACAGCTGACACACAGAATTTCTCACACTTAACATATACATCTTGGTGAGTTTGCTTTCTGTAAAACAGTTTATTTCATGTTTGCATGTGGTGGAGGGCAGGCAGGGTTTGGTCCAGGCAGAAGATTCCAAGGTTCTGAATGGAGGCCGTGGCTCTGGTCTCCCTACCAGCCAGATTGCCCCTGGGGTGCACCCTGTTGGGGACCCTTGTGCTGGAATGGGTAGAACCCTGCTCCAGATCTGCTCGGCCTCTCAGAGGACGGCAGCGGGCTGAGCGTGCGTGCCCTGCGGGTACCCAGGTGTTCAGCTGGAAGCTAGTTTCTAGTAAATGCCAACAGTATGTCCCTGGCTGAGCAGGAGCAGCAGGCTGGCCCAGCAGAGCACTGTGGCTCCTGCTTGGGAAAGCACAGGTTTTCTTAGGAAAACCACACACTGGTTGTTAATTTCCTTTTCCTTGAGAAACCGGAAGATCAATTAGAGGCAGAAAGCGATTCCACTAGAGCTGCTCTCCAGGATTTATTCCGTAGGCTTCCTTCCTCCGTCCCCAGCTGGCTCGGACAGAAATGGGTTTTGCTTCATCAGAGCTGTGCTGTGAAGTCCCTATTAGACTATCGATCGCTTCCACGAGGCTGAGTCTTCAATGTATCCAGAGATGCCATGCAGGCTAGCAAAGACTCGGCACTTTGAGCCGAATAGAAAGGGAAGGAAATGAACTGATGCTTCGGAACCTGGCAGGAAATTTGAATTGAAATCCCTTTCTGGAGGGGGCCCTGGAGGAAAGCTCTGAAAAACCACCCAGCCCGGTTAGATTCTCCTGGCATCCTGCCCGACTCAGTCTGGTTCCACCTGGTCATCCTCAGTGTCTCCATCCACAGGTGCCCCCCAAAGACACCCCCCACAGGGCCCTGGGCTATACTCCTCTCCTCTGTCCAGCTGAGAAGTGGAGGGCAGGGTCTTGTTCTTCTCGATCAGGGGGCTTCCTTCTACCCTCCTCCATTGATGAGAAGGGTCCTTAGACCAAGGATGCCAACACTGAAGCATCCCCTCTACAGGAAAGAAGTGGAGACATGCTCAGCCCACGTGATCCAGTGGCTTCTCAGAGTCACCCACACTTGGGGCAATTCGTGAGGGGGCAGGGAAGCCCGGCTGGCATCTCCATCTCCAAAGCAAGGGCCCTCCAGTGAGGCTGGAGCCCTCAGCCAGTGGTGCCACTCTGCCCCTTAGAGCTGCAGGGCTCACGGTGACACCAAGAGCATGCCTTCTTCCACAGGACCCACTGAGCCATGAGCATCTGAGCTGCAGGGAGGGAGTATACATTTACTAAACAGCATGTGAACAGCAGTGGCTTCACAAACAGGAGCTTATTTAGACCAAGAGGAGTTTTATAAGGACAGATTTCTTCCTATTTAACTCAGGAGAAAAACAGACTTGGGAAGAGCATTTAGTAAGAAAGTCAAAGTGCCAAGGCTGGCAAGTGGCGGAGGCAGGAGGGAAGCCTGGTCCAGGGACACTGAGGATCCCCAGCTGAGCGTCCTACTGGGAAGCCATGAATGATGGCAGGCAGACAAATAAGGACGTCATCGTAGGTCCTCAAACCTTCACTCTAGCCCCCAGCAGAGCCCTGTACCCAGGAACTCAAGAAACAAACCCTTGTCCAGGGTCTAGGTCAAGACACTGAACCAGGGGGTACCTGATAGGCATGACCAGCTGAAGATGACGGGTGGCCACTTTGCCAGACAGGATGCTGGGGGCCCAGCAGCCTGCAGGCCAGCCTCACCTGAGGACTCCCTGTGGGCCTTCCAGAGGCCTGGTCCTAAACAAGGGCAGTGCTCTCTTCTGCGCCGGAGAGATCTGGAATTATTTTATTGGGTTCTGCAGAGAGGCAGAGGGGGTATGTGAATGACTCATCATGTCAGTGAAGAATGCTTTAAGCAACATCTATTCATTTTATCCAAAGGGCTGGAAAGCTGTCTGGGCATTCCTCAGGCCATTGTCCATAAGTTCCACATCCCAAAATGTTAGGCTCCGAGATAGTTCAGAACTTGCTTTTGGGACCCGAGCAACCGAGTGTATCAGGTAAGAGGCTTCAGCCAGGCGGCCCTACCGTGTCCACTGTCAGGAGCCCCAAGCCAGGGTGTTTAGTGCAGAGAAGTGCAGGCGTCTTAGGGGAAGACCAGCTCACAAGGTCAAGGCCATCCTCAAGCTGCCTTCACAGGATTTGGTGGAATTGCAAAGGTTGGTAGGGCTTCCCTGGTGGCTCAGTGGCAAAGAATCCACCTGCCGACGCAGGGGATGCAGGTTCGACCCCTGGATCAGGAAGATCCCTGGTAAACGAGATGGCAACCCACTCCAGTATTCTTGCCTGGGAAATCCCATGGACAGAGGAGCCAGGCAGGCTACTGTCCATGGGGTCACGAAGAGTCACCAATACACCAATAGCAGTAAGTTGAATTGGTGTATCACAATGCAGTTACAGGAGAAGGCAATGGCAACCCACTCCAGTACTCTTGCCTGGAAAATCCCATGGACGGAGGAGCCTGGTAGGCTGCAGTCCATGGGGTCGCACAGAGTCGGACATGACTGAAGTGACTTAGCAGTAGCAGAGGGACTAAACAACAATAGGCATTAATTCACTTGCAACTGGCCCCCTGGCACAGGAGGACCTGCCAAGTGGGGGCTCCTCGGCGGAATGAGTGGGAGACAGCTGCACAGCGGCGGGGGGCCCTTTCTTACAGCCCCTTCACTCTTCTCTGTGACAGCATGCAGCTCTCCAAGAGGGGAGCATAGTACCAAGTTTGCAGACAAAAATTTCCAAGTCTGCACAGCAACAGTGCTTCTTCTCCATGGGGACCCCTTGAACAAGCTCACAGAAGAAATTCAACCCACTGACAAAAGAAGCTGCACCAAACTAGTCTCATATGGGAAGGGAAGGACTTTTCTCATCCAAGCATCAACTCATCACCAAACTTGAAATGCCTACTATGCACTAAAGAGCTACCGTTCATCATTAAATTAATAAAATGTTTATTTCCTTTAAAGTTATAAAAATGAATAACCACCAAATGTACTAAGTTATCCTCCATGAGGTCTGAGGTGAGGATTATTTCATATTATTAAAACAATTTAATAATACTTATTTTCTTGGGGCTCTAAAATCACTGCGTGCAGTGAGTGCAGCCATGAAATTAAAAGAGGCTTGCTCCTTGGAAGAAAAGCTATGACAAACCCAGACAGTGTATTTTAAAGCAGAGACATGACTTTACTGATAAAGGTCCATATAGTCAAAGCTATGGTTTTTCCAATAGTCATGTAGAGATGTGAGCATTGGACCATAAAGAAGGTTGAACACTGAAGAATTGATGCTTTCAAACTTTGGTGCTGTGGAAGACTCTTGAGAGTCTGTTGGACAGCAAGGAGATCAAACCAATCACTCCTAAAGGAAATCAACCTCGAATATTCATTGGAAGGACTGATACTGAAGCTGAAGCTCCAATCTTTTGGCCACCTGATGCAAAGAGCTGACTCATCGGAAAAGACCCTGATACTGGGAAAGATTGAAGGTGGGAGGAGAAGGAGGTGACAGAGGACAAGTTGGCTGGATGGCATCACCAATTCAACAGATATGAATTTGAGCAAACTCTGGGAGATAGTGATGGACAGGAAAGCCTGGCATGCCACAGTCCATGGGGTCTCAAAGCGTCAAATACGATTGAACAACTGAACAACAGCAACAGTTAAAACAGTTGGGGCAACCTGACTACAGCCTACATGTTTGACCTCTTACGTCAGGGTTCAATTTCCCCAGCGATATGGAGCACTGTGTTTGTGCCCTTGCTCTTAGGAGACGTGTGCTCCAGTATTTGGGGGGATTCAGAAGGCACACATGTGTGCACACACGCGAAGATGTGGCCCCAGGCAAAGGGTGGACAAAGCTCTTTGTTCTCTTCTTTATAGTTGTCTGCTACCTTGACATTTTTTTTTTAGGTGAAAATTGGAGGGAAGTTGCATGGTTCAGAATTGGGCTTCAGAAGGACAGTTCAGAGTAGAGGCCACCCCACGGGCAGCACCCATATTGAAAGATCTTGGTTTTGTCCTTTCAAAGGAAACTTCAGATGGCCATGAGTCCCTGTTCTAACAACAGAAAAAGTGTGCTGGGATGCCCACGTCTCATCCCAACCGAGCTTCATCACAGTGGAGACCATTCCTGGGGAGCTGAGTGGGAGGCCATGGATTCTCTGTGACCGTCAGCAGCAGTTTCAGCATGAAGGCATCCAGTGGCCTTGGGTGGGGGGCATATGGAATTTGTCTCTTGGGGTCACACCACCAGTGTCCAACCAAAGACAGAACTTTTCAACATCCCAAGACCACTCCAACTCTAAGTTTTGTTTTTAAGTTCTTAGTGATTCAGCTTTGGAAAATACCTACTAACCATAACCTTCCATGTTCTGGACTAAATCTTATTTAGTTCAGAGCAGTGATGGCAGATTTGGTATTTTGAAGAGGAGATAATAGCTATTATATCTTACACTTGCTTGACTGATAACCCTAAGGACGTTTTTAAGTTGATAAGAGTGCATATGGCTATTCTGATATATGTTAGAACCCGTTTGCTACTTTAAGTTTTAATTCTATTTTGTGGCAGAATTGTAACCTAATGTTCTTATCTTGTATTTCTGAATCACAAGAAGAAATAAATGGGGAATGTGCTTTAGATATCTGAAAACTTTTTTAAAAAAGTATTCTTGCAACATGCTCAGCAAGTGGTTAAGTAAAAAGAAAAACCAGAGAACGACATCAGAGCAGACAGAAGAAACCACCTGAAGTCTAGGGCATGAGACACGAAGACGCGCTTTAACCTTGGGGGATCCCACGTCCAGGAAGCCAGCCCAAAGTGACCACAGCTGTCAGGTATGTGCCTCCTCTGTACTCAAAGCCATCTGTGCTCCCCAACCCTGCTTGAATTCCCAGGTGGGCCTGTACAAATAGTGATGGATGCATTGTCCCTGGAAAATGGAGATGCTGGGATCCAGGTAATTCTCACATCTTCCAGCACAAGCAGGCGGTCCAGTCCTCCTCTCCAGTCAGCACCACAGTCTACAGCGTGGGCACCCAGAGTTGTCTAGTCGATGCCTCACTCTGAACCTGGCACCTGCACAGGAGACCTATGTCCTCCCCTCTCTGCCCACACACAGTCTGGGTCCATCTCCTCTTCCTTTGCTCCCTGCCCCCATTTTCCACCCCTTTAACTTTCCTCCCCCAGCTCTGCTGCACTTTTCTGCTTTATCTTAGGTTAGAAACGCCTCCTGCCATGACCCAAGCCCTTAGCAACAGTGATGCAGGAGGTTCAGCCCTTGGGAGTGCATCAGAGGAGGAACAGAGCCTGCTGTTCAGAGATGCGAGAGAATGGAGGTGTGGAGTCTCTTTAATGCCTCCGGTCCAATCCTGGAAACACTTCTTGTTCCACTGGATGAGCCCAGATCAGGAACGTGAGACGTGCTTAGACTCCACTGTGCATCTCTCAGCTGCCTCTGGTTTTACCCGGGGAAAACTAAGGTTTTTGCTTGCAGGATACTTGAAGGTTTTCCCATCTGAGAAACTGCGAAGGAAACAGAATCTTTGCATCTTCAGGCTGCTTTGCATTTTGGTAGAATAAGTGCAGATAAAACTACTATGACGCACAGGGTTTGGCTACAAAAATACAAAGGAATCTTCTTGTTTCTTGAATACCGAAACCCTCACAAAAATCCGTGGAAGGAACTTTTGTTGGGGCATTGATGTATTCAAACTCTCCTAATTCTTAAAATTTCCTCTGTAAGAAACTCTCTCGGTTTTGCGTGGCCTTTCCCCACAATAATTCATCAAGTATCTTCTTTTAGGAGGCAGAGATCCTATTTACTGTGTTCCTTTAGACTGATCAGAAATACTGACTGACTAATGAGTGAAGCAGCTTCGGGTAAAACATCTCTATTAAATTCTCTTGGCCTTTTTAAGATCAAAAACAGAGGAAGAAGAAACTTTTTCTTCCTCTAAATGCAAATCTCCCCTGCAACACTGTACCTAATCTACTACAACTAATTAATCTGCTGGAGCTGATGAAATGTTACCTCCGCATTTTTCGTTCCTTGTATACAATTATTGTAACAGCGGTGAATAAATCAATATTCCCAATCCAACTGTAAAAAACAATCAAGAAAAGCAGTGCTTCTCAGGGAAAAAAAAACACCAAATAATATTTATTAACTCTGTCTCAATCCACAACAGAACCAAATACCGTTCAGGCATTTTCTGCAAGTGTAATAAGCAAACTCAGATACATGATGAAGGTGGCACATGCCAATAATTTCACCATTTTACACTGCAGAGTAATTGAAGGATTTAATGAGAAACAAACCAATAAAAATAAATAGACCATGTTAGAGGAGGAGAAACTGATCTGAAATGGAAGTTGCTCCATTGTGAGTTTAGGGGGGTTTTGCATGGTTTGACCAAGGGAAATAAACAATATCAGGACAACTAGCTCCCATCCACTTTTTCAAAGAAAAAAAATAGTATTTTGTTTCTCTGCATGGAAATCCTGGCCACAGTAACCATTAGTTGTTTGAGAATGCACATCCAGGCTTGAGGAATTCAAAGATAAACACAGTATAGTCCTTGTCCAAAGAGCTCATGATCAAGGTCAACAGTAGGAAATACATCCCAAGGGTGTTTGGGGCCACTGAGCTCCATCCCCTAAACATGGGGCATAAATCCACCCCTCCTGAGAAGCCTAGTGGGGACAGTCCCACCCCGTGTTACTGGCCAGAGAGCCGCAATTCCCACCAGTGGGCTCCAGAACTTGGTGAGCCTGGCCTGAGAGGCCGCTCCACTTGGGCAGTTGTCAGGAAGCACTGTCCAGCCAGCATTCCCTTGGCTGCAGAAGCATCAGGAGCCTGCATCCCCTGGGCATCAGACCCAGGAGAAGGACCAGGGACATGGAAGCCCCACTGAAGAAAAGGGCTGCCCACAAAGCAGTCTGAGCACCCACCGCCGAGCAGGGAATTAACCTCATTCCCGGCCCAGCTCCAGGCTTGGGGATTCAAGGATAAACACAGCATAGTCCCTGCTCAAAGACCTCAGGGTCAAGATCAAGGGTCGCCAATACATCCTCAGGGTGTTTGCGGCCATTGAGCTCTGTCCCCCACACTGTGGAGCAGAAAGGCTGGAAATACTGCTAAGAGAGGCATCACCTGGCCATGTGAAAAAGGGCACGCCTGGGAAGCAGGTGTGCCAGCTCCCCTGGGAAGGAGGCACAGGAGAGGGTGGCAGGTGACGCTGTGGGCAAGGGGCCTGGGTCTGCATTGGAGCAGCAGGACAGACAGTCCAGGAGGGAGCAATCCTCAGGGGCTTCCTGATGGAGGTGCTGCCTGGGGCCCTCACACTCCCCACGACCGGGAGTTCAGGCACAAGCAGAGGAAGAGGGTCTCTTCCCTCCGACTCAGCCACCACGAGTGCGCCTGGGTGGGGACTGGACATCTGCCTTGAATCTCCACCCCACACCCTGCTAGGCTGGATGGATCCGGGTGAGACAGACATATTCTGCCCACGGCCTCAGGGGTGAGGGACTGAGGGGCAGAGATGGAGACCCGCCCAGAGGGGTGAGCCTGTGCAGAGGGTGGCAGGCCCTCGTCTCAGGTTCCACGCTGGAATCGGACAGCAGCTTGGGGCCTCCCGTGGGGTCACCAACAGCCAGGCAGGAGGTGGACTCGCCGCAGCTGCCTGGAAGTCAGAGCTCGTGTTACAGGAGCCGAAGCCAGGGAGGGCAAAGGGGACCCTCGCCCTGGGGGGCCGGGTGGGCCCGACCTGGGGCTGTGAGCTCCATACCTTCCAAGCAGCTCGCTGTTTTCTCCAGGAGCCCTCCCAGCGAGTAAAACATCTATAGAGGAGGCGCATGTGACGGAGAATTCCCGGCTTCCTGAAGCCTGGGAGCAGGGCGGGTGATGCTCAAAACGTGAGTTGGGGTCACAGGTGGGTGGTGGGCGAGGGGGGGATGGTGGGGAGCTGAGAGTCAAGGAGGAAGGGGAGGATTCCTCCACCAGGCACGTCCCCTCCCCACTGAAGGCTTCTCAGTGCAGGCGCAGGAGCTGGCTGGAGACCCTCTGCAGAAACTGGGCCCCACCCCGACGTCTTCACACAGGCCACATTGTATGAGCAACTCTGGGTGTGAAGGTGGCATTCTTTGTATCCGTAGGTGGGCCCAGCATGTGATGCTTCTCGTCTGGGCTCCTAGTCTCCTAGCACCAGGCACACCAGCCTCTCCAAGTCCATTTTCTGTCTGCGGTGATTCGGTGCTGCCGAGTAGGAGCCCATGAACTTCACTAGGGAACCTGTAATCAAGGAAGAAGAAAAGCCAGATCCTTCTCCACGCTTGCTGGTGCTCAAGTCCAGCTCTGAGCAGGGCTGAGCCACACAAGTCACACCTGGCACTGACCTTTGACCTTGTCATGTTGTCACATGATTCCGTCGAGATGACAGCTTTGATGAACTTGAGGAGACTTGTTTTGAATGCAGAGAAGGCAGTCATGACATCACAGCCGTGGGTGCTGACATTCCCCTGGGTACTGTTGTACAGGAGATTCAACAGGGGTACATTTTCAGTTCTGTTCAGTTGTGTCTGACTCTTTGCAACCCATGGACTGAAACACACCAGGCCTCCCTGTCCATCACCAACTCCCAGAGTTTACTCAAACTCATGTCCGTTGAGTTGGTGATGCCATCCAACCATCTCATCCTCTGTCATCCCCTTCTCCTCCCGCCTTCGATCTTTCCCAGCATCAGGGTCTTTTCCAATGACTCAGTTCTTCCCTTCAGGTGGCCAAAGAATTGGAGTTTCAGCTTCAGCATCAGTCCTTCTAATGAATATTCAGGACTGATCTCCTTTAAGATGGACTGGTTAGATCTCCTTGCTGTCCAAGGGACTCTCAAGAGCCTTCTCCAACTCCACAGTTCAAAAGCATCAGTTCTTCAGAGCTCAGCTTTCTTTATAGTCCAACTCTCACATCCATACATGACCACTGGAAAAACCATAGCCTTGACTAGATGGACCTTTGTTGGCAAAGTGATGTCTCTGCTTTTTAATGTGCTGTCTAGATTGGTCATAACTTTCATCCCAAAGAGCAAGTGTCTTTTAATTTCATGGCTGCAGTCACCATCTGCAGTGATTTTGGAGCCCCAAAAATAAAGTCTGCCACTGTTTCCACTGTTTCCACATCTATTTGCCATTTGACTGTGTGGATCACAATAAACTGTGGAAAATTCTGAAAGAGATGGGAATACCAGACCACCTGATCTGCCTTTTGAGAAATTTGTATGCAGGTCAGGAAGCAACAGCTAGAACTGGACATGGAACAACAGACTGGTTCCAAATAGGAAAAGGAGTACATCAAGGCTGTATATTGTCACCCTGTTTATTTAACTTATATGCAGAGTACATCATGAGAAACGCTGGACTGGAAGAAACACAAGTTGGAATCAAGATTGCTGGGAGAAATATCAATAAGCTCAGATATGCAGATGACACCACCCTTATGGCAGAAAGTGAAGAAGAACTCAAAAGCCTCTTGATGAAAATGAAAGTGCAGAGTGAAAAAGGTGGCTTAAAGCTCAACATTCAGAAAACGAAGATCATGGCATCTGGTCCCATCACTACATGGGAAATAGATGGGGAAACAGTGGAAACAGTGTCAGACTTTATTTTTCTGGGCTCCAAAATCACTGCAGATGGTGACTGGAGCCATGAAATTAAAAGATGCTTACTCCTTGGAAGGAAAGTTATGACCAACCTAGATAGCATATTCAAAAGCAGAGACATTACTTTGCCAACAAAGGTTCGCCTAGTCAAGGCTATGGTCTTTCCTGTGGTCATGTATGGATGTGAGAGTTGGACTGTGAAGAAGGCTGAGTGCCGAAGAATTGGTGCTTTTGAACTGTGGTGTTGGAGAAGACTCTTGAGAGTCCCTTGGACTGCAAGGAGATCCAACCAGTCCATTCTGAAGGAGATCAATCCTGGAATTTCTTTGGAAGGAATGATGCTGAAGCTGAAACTCCAGTATTTTGGCCACCTCATGCGAAGAGTTGACTCATTGGAAAAGACTCTGATGCTGGGAGGGATTGGGGGCAGGAGGAGAAGGGGGACAACAGAGGATGAGATGGCTGGGTGGCATCACTGACTCGATGGACATGAGTCTGAGTGAACTCTGGGAGTTGGTGATGGACAGGGAGGCCTGGCGTGCTGCGATTCATGGGGTTGCAAAGAGTTGGACACGACTGAGCGACTGATCTGATCTGATCTGATGGGACCAGATGCCATGATCATAGTTTTCTGAATGTTGAGCTTTAAGCCAACTTTTTCACTCTCCTCTTTCACTTTCATCTAGAGGCTCTTTAGTTCTTTGCTTTCTGCCATAAGGGTGGTGTCATCTGCATATCTGAGGTTTTTGATATTTCTTCCAGCAATCTTGATTCCAGCTTGTGCTTCATCCAGCCCAAGTACTTCTCATGAAATGCTCATGGCAAATTTTATCAGGATAAAAATTGTTATTATTACCGCCCCAAAGTTCAACTCTTCCCCGTGGCCCCAGAACTGAAGTTTCCCTCTCATTACCGGCTCACCAGGGCTGTCAGCACAGGCCCCACCATCAGCCGAGTCCTATGTCACCTTCGCCAGCGTGACTCACTCTGAAAAGAAGAACCAGGCCAACACCCGGCCGGGCAGGTCTGTTAAGGAAGTGGGCCATGGCTCTCTCACGTGCTGGGTCTCAAAACTAGAACTTAATTGAAAGTAATTTCCAAGCACAATCACAGTTTACATATCAGTTATTGTATAAAGAAAACCTGCGAGCCTGCAGTAGGCTACATGCAATTAACATTGAGGCGCTTGTCTGGGCTTCGTGGGAAGAGGACCAGCCCGGCTGGTTTTTTCTGCACATTTTGATGGCAAGAAGAGAGGTTTTACTGGAGGCCTCAGCCACAAGCATTGAAGATTTTTGAAAATGAGACATCAAACAGACCCCAGGACAATATAAATGCAGAATGAGCATTTGTTTTTCTTAACTGTGTCTCAGCAGCCTGGTCCCAGGCCTTGAACTTGGCACATGGTGAGTCAGGTGGACGAGGGCTGAGTGAGGACTGATGATGGAGTGGGTCTGAGTTAGGGGCCAGGGACCAGCATGGGCTGGGGAAGGGGAGGCCCATGGCCCGGCAGGGTGCTGGGGGGCTGCACACAGGTGGACGAATCCAGCTTGGCCTGAGAGCATGGGTGCAACAGAGAACTCGAGGGGCACACACCCACAGGCACATCCCCACTCTCACACAAATCCACAGTTGTACACAGATACACACGCACTACCAATCAGCAGACCACCGGCAGTCCCATGGCTCAGGAGTGAGGCAGGAGTGGAAACCCCATTGCAGTGGGGCCGGAAGGGAGTAGAAGATGAGTCAGGAAGTGTCGACATTGGCCAGGAAAGAGAAAAACAAAACACAGTGCTGACTGGAGGCTGGACGGAGGCCTGGTCAGGTCCCTATGCCACAGGTGTCTCTGACCCTAGGCCCTGGAGCAGCAGGCAGGAACAGATGGGGCCACAAGAGCATCCGAGGAAGGTGAGCAGTGGGGCAGGACTCGGGAGAAGTGGACCCCATGGCACAGGCAGGCAGGGAGGAGGAGGGCTTGGCCTCCCTCTGGTCCAGTGACTGAGGGGTGGTATTGACCTAAGAAGACGGGAAAGTCAGGGAAAACAGGGGTGGGGCGGGGAGGAGCTGGAGGGACAAAGCCTCCACAAAGTGCGTCTGTTTGGCAGGTTAGACTTTATATGCAGATTCGACTAAGCGATTTTTCTAAGGTCTCGGAGCAAAACATAGTAGCCTACATTCACCTCAGATTAAAGTTTGCAGAGCGTTTTCACCCTCGGATCTAACGTGGCCTTTTATAAACATCCTTAAAGAGGGAGAAGGAAGTGTCACCCCACTCCAGTATTCTTGCCTGGAGAATTCCGTGGACAGAGGAGCCTGATGGGATGCAGTCCTTGGGGTCACAAAGAGTCAGACACAACTGTGTGACTAACACACAACACTTTTAAAGAAGGTAGATACTACCTTTAGCAAGGAAAAGAAAATTCTAAGTTCGTGGCACCAAAAGCGAATCTTTTTGCTCCTGACTTGAATTATCAGGTTTCCTTGGTTGCCTGTGACAAAAACCCATTCATCCAAAAGGGGGTCTTTCTGGATCTTGTTACTGGAAAGAGAAGGAGTGTTGATAAACTTGGAGGCAGCAGGAGCCAAGACCCTCTACCACCTCCCAGTTTAGCTTGCCTCATACCATGCCAGCCTCCTCTCTCCAACTGGTCCAGGAGGGCGTTGTGGCCACAGGATGCTCTGTTGCAATTCTCCTTGCAGTTTTATGACAAATGGGAAGACAAGCCTCTCACATAAGGCTGTCAGAAAGTCCTAGGGAAGTTCTCAGTTTGGACTGACTGTCCATTCATCCCTTCAGACAAGAAGTGAGTTCAGCCATTCTTTCATTCCAACATTGACTGAGTGTACCCAGTATGCCAGACACATGCCTGGTGGTGGGCACAGGCGAGTGAGCCAGACAGAGAAGGCCTCTGCTCTGAAGCAGCTTCCAGACTCATGGGGTAGGGGAGATGGGCAATTCAGAATGGACGAAAACAGCAGCAGCAAGAAAACCCAAATCCGGGCACCCACGTCTCTGATACAATTAGGCCCAGCCCAGTAGCCTGGGAGGAGGTGGCTATTCCCATTTCTGAGCAACAGACTAGAACGTCTGTGGTAGGTTGGGGGGTGTGGGAAGAGATCTGGGGAGCATTTCCCATAAACAGCAGGATGTGATATCCTAACTAAAAGGAAGAAGGGCTGCTGGGCACACAACAATGTGGAATTATTTAATCTGCTTGTATAATAATTTTTTATTATGAAAATGTGAGTACCTAAGGGATGAGCCACTGGGAAGGCTTTTGTTCTTCCGGATGCTGAGAATTCAAAGCATCCTTCTTCCACACCAAAGACGCTTACAAAGGTCTGAAAATGGCCTTCTAAGGACAGCCTGGGCTGCAGCCCCAACTCCACCTCTGCCTCTCAGAGCTACCCATCCAGGGAGCTCCCCAGAGGTCTCACCCTCGAGAGGCTTACAGACACTCTTTCATTTACCTTCATGACCCACGTGTCTGGTACAGCACTGGGCACACAGAAAGCGCTCATTCATTTAGTCAATGTTTACTTTAATTCATTACAGTTTACTATAGTCAGCTACATTCAACCCTCATGATATAAAATCCTATGTGAAGACATCCTGAGACTTGTTTGTGAGCCTCTATTCATCTAATGATCTTTCTTTCTAGCATAATTTAACAAGACTCCAATTTTAAGGCAGAGACGATGTGTTTTGAGGGCCCTCAGAGAAAGGCGTACAGTGCAGAAAACTGGAAAGGCCTCTGTTGAAAGGACAGCACGAACTCTGAGCCTCCAGCCTGTGCCTCTCCCCACACGTCCCCTGACACGTTGCCAAGCACGCTCACTGCAGTTCAACCTAGCCTGCCACTGACATTCCTCATCTTGACCCTCTATTGTATTCATGAACCTTCTGTGGTCAAATCCGGACCCCACCGTGGAGCAGCAGCTCAACCAGAATTAGCCTCGAGAGCTCAGAAGTAATGGGAGCGGTGACCCAGCTGACTGTCAGCTGCCGGAGGCCTGGGGCCTGGGGAGCTGCACTTAGACGAGCAAGTAGGTCATCACCACTGAGATGTCTCCAACCCACTCTTTCAAGCCTCATATGTCGTCTAGCATGTTTGTACGGAAGAGTTCCTCTCCTTCTGTCATGTTTTACAATCTCAGATACCAGCCAATGCTCGGGCAGAGCACTGAAGTCCATGCATCCCGGAGCACACAGATAGATAGGTTTTGAGGCACAAAGGCGGATGGAGACGATGCACCGTGGGCAAAGGAGGATGGCACAGACAGACACGTCTCCAGAGAAGACACACAGATGACCAAGAGGCATGCAAAAAATGCTCAGCATCGCTAATTGCTAGAGAAATGCAAATCAGAACTACAATGAGGTATCACCCCACGTTGGTCAGAAGGGCCATCATCAAAAATCCTACAACAATAAACGCCGGAGAGGGTGTGGAGAAAGGGGAACCCTCCTGTACTGTTGTGAGAATGTAACTGATAGAGCCACCAGGGACACATACGGAGATTCCTTAAAAAACAAAGAACAGAGCTATCATATGACCCAGTAATCCCACTCCTGGCCATTTACCTGGAGAAAACCATACTTCCATGAATTGCAGCCCTGTTGACAACAGCCAGGACACGGAGGACACAGAACAACCTAAATACCCATCAAGAGATGAATGGATAAAGATGTGGCACATATACCCCGTGGACTACGACTCAGCCATAAAAAGGAACAAAATTATGGCATCTGCAGAGACATGGGTGGACCTAGAGACTGCCATACAAGTGAAGTAAGTGAGAAACAGAAAAAAACCCACAAATATTGTATATTAACACGTGTATTTTGAATCTAGGAAAATGCTACAGATGGTCCTATCTGCAAAGCTGGAATAGCGACACAGACCGAGAGAACAAACCCATGGACACCAGGAGGATAAAGAGGGGGTGGGATGAATTGGGAGACTGGGATTGACATGTATGTACTAAATGTGAAACAGATAACTAAAGAGAACCTCTTTTATAGCACAGGGGTCGTATGTACTCAGTGCTCTATGATGACCTAAATGGAAAGGAAATCCAGTAAAGGGGATGTACGTGGTGGCTCAGAGGGTAAAGCATCTGCCTGCAATGCGGGAGACCTGGGTTCGATCCCTGGGTGGGGAAGATCCCCTGGAGAAGGAAACGGCAAACCACTCCAGTATTCTTGCCTGGAAAGCCCCATGAATGGAGAAGCCTGGTGGGCTACAGTCCATGGAGTCGCAAAGAGTCAGACATGACTGAGCGACTTCACTTTCACTTCTCACTTTATACGTATATGGATAGCTGTTTGCTACACACAGGAGGGAACAACACAACGTTGTCAAACGCAACACTTCAGTAAAAATTTTTAAGGAAAACACCCAAAGAGGTTGAAGAGCCAAATGCATATATCTCAGAGCCAAAAAGACAGGGGTCCATTGCTCTAAGTAGTAGGTACCAGGCCTGGGTGGTGAACTGGGGGGCCTCTACCCCTGACCAGGGAGGGGGAAGGCAGGAAGGGCCCCTGCTGCTGGCGGAGCTGGATGCGTCAGGGGACCCAGCTCGCTCCATGGCATGTTAGGTCACGCCGGCCCCTCAGTTGTCTCCTTCACACCTCCCTCCCCGCGCCTCCTCTGAGAGCCAGCCTTGACATGTGAGTCACCACGGAGGCTCAGTTGATTAGCAGAAATGCAATACGCAGGACGACTTTGTCATTGGGAGTCAATGAGTGGCTCCAGGTGCCTCCCCCGGCGTGCTGTCAGGTCTGCGATTCAAGGTGACTGATAACCGTGCACCGTCTCCAGACGCCCGGCTTGATCTGCTCCCCGTCACACGGCCCATACTTGGGCCAGAGTCTCGTGCCACTGGGGGGACATGGCTTTGATTTTCTGGAATCTTACCAGAATAATAATTATATTTGTAAAATCATAAAAATCTCAGAGAGGTGGGAAATTCTAAATGGTGAGGGTTTGATGGGAAGATTTAGGACACCCACTCAGTGGATAAAAATTCAGTAGCTAGCTAGAACTTTTTTGAAAGTGGCACATCTTTGTTACCTTTTAATTATATAATGAAGACAAATAGGTGCAGAACTTTGCGTCTTGGATTATTTGTTAGCTGAGAAGTTGCTGTTTCAGGAAGAAAAATATAAAAACTTCATGTTATCAGAATTAATTATGCCGAAGACAGTCAGCAGTAGCCATGAGGAATGAATAAATCCAGAGTCACAAGGACAGATTCTCACTCTTTGAGGCACCAAAAACACGAGCATCTCTCTAAACATCATAGAGTGAGTTCATTAGCACCTAATAACTTGGAAATAAATGTAGTCAAATACATGGAAATGAAGATACGTAGAAATAAGTTGAAATCAGATCAGATGACAGATAAATGGACCTTCTAAGAGTCTCAGTTTTGGAAAATATGACATTAATTTCTTCTTTGTAGTACACCGTATCCACTAAGTCAGGTATGTGGAGCTGTGAGTGGTTCAAAGGGGACCAACAAAATGGGCAAAAGGTACCCAAAGGTACAGAGCTTAGAGTGAGAATGCAGGTCTACAGATTGCGAGGTGGAGGAGAGGGAACTGCGAACCACATCCACACCTGCCTTGTTGAGTGAGAGCATGTCCAGCATGGGTGGGGGTCAGGCCACCTGCTTCATTGTCTTCCTTCTTGAGCATGAACTTCAGATAAAGTGAAATAAAGTCCATGGAAAGATAGGAGGCAGAAGTTTGAGCAAACGTGATAGGCAGGCAGCTACAGACTGTGTCATTTCGTTGCAGATCACAGAATTTTCGGCAGACCTCATGGGGCTGGGCTTCCAGCCTGAGGGACTTGGGTTGAAAGGCTGAGACCCCTTTGGAGTCTCAGCCAAGGGCCTGGGCTTGAATGCTGCCCTCCAGTCAGGGACCAAGAAGTCCCAGTCCTTCCTTGTTCTCTGTTACCTCGGCACTAACTCCAGGGGCATCATGTCTAGGTGTCCCCTAGAGGATACATCAAGATGCCAGCCCAGAGCAAATCAGCTAGGAGCGGCCCCAGTGAAGGAAAAGATGATCCCACAAAAGTGAAAACACTCCTGCCCATGGGACCCTCAGGAGAGAAGTACCTGTCTCTGCTTTTAGGGGAAATTTCCTTGCAGAAGAAAGAATGGAGTCTTTGCTAACAAACAAGCACTGCTTGGCCCAAAGTCCACATGGGGAACAAGAACCTTTAAACACAAGGGCCTGGAGTGCCATGTTAAAATTACACTCAGAAGTAGAGGTGTTTGAAACACAGTCTGGAGGTAAGCCTGTCATGCGGTGACATGAACAGACCTTCATTTAATGGCCAACATGTATCTTCCCTGTTGAATTACTCTTGCCAGGATAAAACTCTGTTAGAAGCTCCATCTATACAGTGTAGCCATCAGCTAAATCCACCACACAGTGGCCCAAGCTCTCCTCTGCTGGGCCTGGCATGTATTCCTTAGAGCCAGGGATGCCTGCCCACAATGGCTCCCAGATACATGCAGCATACCCTTCAGCCTCCTTTGATGGGAATCCATTGTCTACCTCTGCCTTTGTGCCTCATGACCTTGCCTCATGTCCTGGAAAGCAGTGGATGCCAACGATTTAAAATATCACAGAAGGAACAGAACTATGATAGAAGCAGGAGAAAACAGCAGCTGCCAATCTTAAGTGAGAACCTGGACATTTGTAGGAGGAGAGCGGTTGTCTACCCTTCCGTCTGGGCTGTTCACTGGGCGGTTCTCGGACCAAGTTTGCCCAAGATGGCAGACAGTAGGCAGAACAGCCCAGGAGCACGAAGGGCTGAGAGACGGGGGAAGAGCAGGGGCCTCAGTCAGGGACAGCAGTCCCAGGAGGCAGGAGAAATGAGTGAGGCTTGTCACCTAGCTAACCTAAAATCCCATAGATAAGTGTCAGGACCCCTCTTCCCCCACACCCCATACAATAAGCGTCAGACAGGAAATCAGTTGGGCCTGGGAACCTTGGACACAAATCCAGCAGGAGCTGTGTTTCTCATCATAATGTGCATTGAGAGCTAATGCTTCCTCCTGAGTCCAGCCATCTCCCAGAAGGACCCAAGTTCTCAGCTTTAGATGCCCGTGAGACACAGAAAGACAAAGCCCTCTTACGAGGACTCTACACGCGACCACCCAGCTCAGGTCTCCCAAGCTCAGCTCTTGTTCAAAACTTCGCATTTCACATTTTTGGATACAATTAGGACTCCAATGTAGTTTGTCAGGTAGATTCTTCAAAATAAACACACGCGGTTTCATGAGGGTCTAGCTTGAATTGGCTTTCACTAATAATTACAAACCAACAACACTAAAACTATTATATAATAATAATAAATAGTGGGAACTTCCAGTTCAAATGGTGCATGTGCATTTTTTCTCCTTCCTGAGAGGGAATTGAAATTTGTATTAAAACCCAACAGTGAAAAGACATACAGAAAGATTATCGGCAAATAAGAGATTTCAACAGAGTTCTGGAAGACCAAAAAAAAAAAAAAAAATGGATCAAGAAATAGCAGCTATAAAAACAGGGAAAAGCCAAGCTTATAAAATACCTGAATTGGCCGCAAAGGAACCAGTGTGCCAGTGGAGCTCCTACAGACTTAGACACGACATGATGGCAAAGGCTGGAAAAGGAAAGGGGATTCGTTTTCCAACGCCCACTTGTAGGAGCAGAACACCTAACACAAGACATTTACCTACAAGACCTGAAGATGTTCCTCTCAAGAGTGTAAATGAATTGTTTTGGGGAAACCAAGCAACTATACAGATACTAGTGACCACAAATAAGCCCTTGAAGTTTTGGCAAGAGTTCTTCCAGTTAATAGCTGGCCTCTCTCCCAGTGAACATAAAGTGAAGCTGTCAGACACTCAACAGTGACCTCTTGGTCATTTGTTACATCCTGCTCTAACATAAAATGGGACAACCCAGATAAGTGTGCCAGACAGATGCTCTGCAATTCACTAGAACAAACACAATCATCAAACGAAATCCTATAATACAGAGAATATAAGCCAAGATAGACAGAAGCCATGATTCTAGAAAAAGTATAGATATTCCCAATTAAATAAGATAAATTATGGTACAGATATTAATCAATATTCTCAGAGTGATAGAGATCTTGAATCCACAAAACAAGGACAGGGTAGGATGAAGAAAGAGCAAAGAACAAGAAGGATTTCTTATTAAGTTAAAAAAATGTATTTCCTGAATTGATTAGAAAGCAATAGACTGGAATATAAACTTGAAATTTTTTTCTAAGAAAAATATTTGATAGACTAAAAATAAAGCAAGAAACAGGAATGGTATAAAACTAGCCTGACTTTCAAAAATAACAGTTGTGGAATGAAAGAACATAGAAAATAGAGGAAATTAATAAAACAGTGAACAAAAATTGAAGAAAACATGTCTTAAGTTTGAAGACGGCCATTTTCATAAGATATGATAACCATCACCATGAAATCAGAGGACTAATACCTACAGAGGAAAAGATACCAGACTGACAGCAAATATCTCAAGAGTAACGTTGCTTGCTGAAAGTTGGTTGAACAATACCTTCAAAGTTCTAAAGTTCTATTTTCCACATTCAGTTCTATACCCAGTCAAACTAACTCTCAACTATGAAGAAAGAATAAGGACTTTATGAGACTAGAAAGAAGGTTAGCTTTGGCTTGGAAATAGCACTCACCCCTCCTCTTGAACTCTGCCAGGTAAGTCGTGTCTGTCTCTGTGACCCCAGGGACTGTAGCTCACCAGACCTCTCTGTTCTTGGGAGTCCCCAGGAAAGAATACTGGAATGGGTTGCCATTTCCTCCTCTACAGGTAGGACTGAAGCTTCTTTCATTGTAGGAGAGGAAGGTGAATTACATCTGTGCCCAAGAAGAAGGAGAAATAGAGTTTGGTCATTGGTGAGTAGCTTCCACATAGAACCACAGCCCAGGACACAGGAAACTTCTTTCCCAGTTGACCGAGGTGACCCTTGTCAATGTCTTGAAGAATAAAGACTCACTGTACCTAGAAATGAAGTCCCATCTGGACCCAGACACAGTGATGGTCTGGCTGAAACTCACGCATCCCTTTCCAAACATCTCCCTGGGCTTCCCTTTATTCTTAAGTTGCCATCAATCAAGTGGTTGATGTCTCCACTTAGCCGAGCACAGCCATCTGAGAACACGATCCCTGCTGCAGTAGTTCCGTTAAAGCTACAACCCTAAATTACCAGAGACCCAGTAAGAAGGGTCCAAGCTGTTTCCAAATGGGATGCCCCTGAGTCGCCCTCCACATGTTGATGCAGTAGACAGAAACAGCAGGAATGCTCAACGTGACCATCTTTGCTGGCCTTGGCATTCACCCCATGAGTAGTTATTAATGACATTTTGCAGAAGAATGGAATGAGACTTTACCTTTGTGCCTTCTGAGTTGACTCATTGGGAAAGACTCTGATGCTGGGAGCGATTGGGGGCAAGAGGAGACGGGGACGACAGAGGATGAGATGGCTGGATGGCATCACTGACTCGATGGATGTGAGTCTCAGTGACCTCCAGGAGTTGGTGATGGACAGGGAGGCCTGGCGTGCTGCATTTCATGGGGTCGCAAAGAGTCGGACACGAATGAGCGACTGATCTGATCTGATCTGATCTACAAAAGTGATGGAAAGCAAAACAAAACAATGGGAAAATGTAACTTTGATATTTAGTGCCAAATTGACAACCTACAAATCTCACACATCCGTCACTCAATGATATTCAATTTAATGACATTTAGAATAAATAGTTTTACCAGTTCCTAGTATGGATTTTCTAGGATATTTTCCAAATATCAGTTAAAATTTTCTTAATCTACTGTAGGGTTTTGTGTTTTTTTGTATTTTTTTTAATTGGTATTTCTACCTATAGCTGCTCTAAGGTCAAGACTTTCCTGTATTCCAAACATGAAGAAAGACATCCACAGATGGTTAGTTTCCTCTACCAATTTAACAAAGAAATAAAATTTAAAAGGGCCCAAGAACACACAGCCTAGGATGGATAGGAAGTCTACATAGTAATTAAATATTTATGAATGAAAAAATAGCAATCTCTTTAGAAGGCTGGATCCAAGGCAGTAAAAATGGATTCTATCTAAGTACACATTCCTAAAAGGCATTTACCTGTTTTTTTCTTCATAAAGTATTTTTCTTAAAAATACTTTTATGGTTTATAAATGGAGAGTTTTTAGAAGAAGAAGAGGGAAAATGAATACCAGGGTTTGGTGTAGTTTTTTCAAGTATATTATTCTCCTAGGGCACCGGAAGCCCAGCTTTAGTCCTCAGAGCTGGAGGAGACACAGTGGAGATCAGGAAATCGCACCTCTGGGTAAAGGTCACAGCATTGCCATGGCAACCTCTCAGAGCCTCCATCAAGGGCCAGCCTTTGCCTCTCCCACCTGCAAAGCTTCTCTGTTAGGTTTGAGGAGCCCCTGTGACTTGGTTTCTCCCTAGTTCCTTGGGTCTTGAGATAGTTGCCTTGCCTGATAGATTAGATATGACCACAAAGTGTCTCCCCACTTCTCCCAAATCTGGGACTTCAGGGTAACGCGTTTGGACCAATAGACACCCACAGAAATGGCATGGCTTGACCTTGGCCTCCAAGACATTGCAGCCTCCGCTCTCCTTTTTTGGAATGCTGCTGCCTTGTAAGGAGCCAGGAGGTAAAAACCATGAGGAGGGAGCAAGGCCCAGGGCTCCCCTTGCTTGGTGACAGGAGTGTGGCCAGTTCACTCAGTCAGCCCCAGACAGCCCACTGACTGGCTGTACACACGGAAGTGAGGCCAGCTCACGCCCCAGGGAGCAGCGACACACATCCCAGCTGAGCTCTGCTGAAGAAGCCAGCCCCAGGCCACGCAATGACACCTGCCTCCTGGCTCACCGCAGCCAGCCGACCCCCTGAGGCTGGGCTGCAGGTGTCCACCTGCTGGGGAAACTCTGACCACAGAGTCTGGTCTGGCTCCTCCTAGACCAAAGGTGTGCAGATCTGGACTGCTGGGAGCCTCAGTCCGACATGGTGGCCAGACCTCCACTGAGCCTCGGCTGTGATGGTGGCAGGAAGCAGGTCTAGGGAGGCGGGGGTCAGGCCCCCAAGAGTTCAGACTGAACCCTTCAAAGGGCAGTGGCCAGACCAGGCTGGTCTTACAGGAGTCCTGGATCTTCCAGCTTCAGAGCCAGCAAAGTCCTCAGACAACCACAGCAACTCCCTACCACCACCTCTTCTTGAACTCAGCCTCAGACAGTGCTGAGGAACCTCCCATCGAGGACTGGGTCTGTGCCCTCTACCCGGCCCCTCTGAGAAAAGAGCCCTTGCCTTCACCAACCCTTCGCCAGCTGCTTGTACAAACCTATAGTGTTTCCGTGAACAATCTCCACCCCCAGGGTGGCATGCCTGGAGCAAATGTCAGTGGGTTAATCAACAGAGACAGTGGGTCAAAGGGAGGAATTTGTGTTTATTATAATTAGCATTATCAGGATTCTGAGCATATATTATCACATAAATACTTATTTACATAGATGTAGTTGTATCTGTGTGTGATATAAATGTAACATGAGTTTCCCTGGTGGCCCAGTGGGAAAGAATCCACCTGCCAATACAGGAGACACAAGAGACCTGGGTTTGATCCCTGGGTCAAGAAGATTCCCTGGAGGAGGAAATGGCAACCTGCTCCTGGATTCTTGCCTGGAAAATCCTATGGACAGAAGAGCCTTGCAGGCCACAGTCCATGGGGTCTCAAAGACTTGGACATGACTGAGCGACTGAGCATGGAGCAGATATATGTAACTCTGTTCTATTTTAGCTGACATACTCCATCTGGCCATTTGTCAAGGCCTTTTCTTTGAGGACAGGGCTGCAGATTTCCCACCCTCCCACATTTTTTTATGTTAATTCCATCCCAGTGCACTGCCTGCAATTTCCAGCTGAAGCTCTTACTTCTTTGTAAAGAGTTCTGTGCAGACCTCTCCAGGGGCAGCAGCAGCCTACATTTCTGCAATTTTCCCCAGTCTTTTTCAGCTGTCTTTCTAGATCACCGACGTTTCTCTCCCTGGGTCCTATCTTATCATCATGGTCAAGCTCCTCTCAGGCTGAAAAGGCATCTTTTTAGTCCCTCTCCTCTTCCTATTCTTGCCTTCTCTCTCTGCTCCCATAAATAACCAAAGTTCTTAAACAGCTTCTCTGTTGTCTGCACTTGCCCTCCACTCACGCCTCAGCCTGCGTTTACACAAATGTATCAGTGCCGAAGAATTGATGCTTTTGAACTGTGGTGTTGGAGAAGACTCTTGAGAGTCCCTTGGACTACAAGGAGATCCAACCAGTCCATCCTGAAGGAGATCAGTCCTGGGTGTTCATTATAAGGACTGATGCTAAAGCTGAAACTCCAATACTTTGGCTACCTCATGTGAAGAGTTGACTCACTGGAAAAGACTTTGATGCTGGGAGGGATTGGGGGCAGGAGGAGAAGGGGACGACAGAGGATGAGATGGCTGGATGGCATCACCGACTCGATGGACATGAGTTTGAGTGGACTCCGGGAGTTGGTGATGGACAGGGAGGCCTGGTGTGCTGCAGTTCATGGGGTCACAAAGAGTCGGACACGACTGAGTGACTGAACTGAACTGAACCATCTTCCCTGGTGGCTCAGCTGGTTAAGAATCTGCCTGCAATGTGAGAGACCTGGGTTCAACCCCTGGGTTGGGAAGATCCCCTGAGGAAGGGAACAGCTACCCACTCCAATATTCTGGCCTGGAGAATTCCATGGACTGTACAGTTAGTGGGGTCGCAAAGAATCAGACACGACTGAGTGACTTTCACACTTTCACTCTCTAGTTATTCAGACTGAGGTGGAGTGAAGTCAGGGTTGGTAAGAAGATACCTGAGATCATTTATTATTTTATTATGTGTTATTACATTGCTATGGTCTGAAAGGTTGTAACCCCCAAAACTCACAGGTTGAAATCCTATCCCCCCAAGATGACGGTGTTTGGGAGGTACTTGCATCAGGGGTGGGGCCCTCTTGAGTGAGATTAGGGCCTTAAAGCAAGAAGCCCCACGGAGTTCCTCACCCTTCCGCTGTGTGAGGACGCAGAGAGGAGGCCCTCACCAAAACCCAGTCGTGCTAACACTCTGACCTGAGGCTTCCAGCCTCCAGAACCATGAAAGATAAATGTCTGCTGTTTATAAGCCACCAAGTCCTGTGCATTGTGTCACAGCAGCCAGAACTGCTGAGACATGTACCAAACATCGTGTTCATAAGTGAGTGGGTCTGACTGAGAAATACTTTGGAGAGGTGAAACCTACACCTCACCCAGCTCACAGTTAAAACCTCCAGACCAAAGCACATGGTATTCTACCTGGAACAATAAAGCCTGAAGCAACTGAAAGAGTGTTTTAAGTGTGGGGCAAACTGCCTTCCATAACAGAAATGGGTGAGTACGCAGGTTACACCAGCGTGGTAAAGGGTTAGCTGGGGAAAGAGGTCCTTTCAAAGAACTCCTTCCAGGGATTAAGAACAACTTAAAATCCCACATAATAGGGATTTCTCTGGTGGTTCAGTGGTTAATAATTCTTCCAAGGCACAAAATGCAGTTTCAATCCCTAGTCAGGGAGCTAAGATTTGACTCACAGCCAAAAATCCAAAGCATAAGATAGAAACAACAGTGTAACAAATTCAAGAACCACTTTAAACATGGTCCACATCAAAAAAAAAAAAGTCTTAAAAAGAAAAATACCCCATGTACTTTTGCTTCTATGTATCAGGGGGAAAATTCTCCCTTTTGAAACTGTGATCCACCAAAATTAAAGAATCTAAATTACATTTAAAAAAATATTCCCATGCTCATCACTACCATCAAATAACACGCAGTTCAGGGATGTTTGACTTTCACCCAAATTATTTTACAAAATATTTAAAAGTCCAAGCCCTGTTTGAAGCAAGATTGAATTTGAAGACAGGGCTCATTTTACTTACCAGAAACAAGAAAGCTCACCAAGCCAAAGAGCCTTACCCATAGTATCCATCTAGGCCAAAAGGCATCAGACCAGATCAGATCAGTCACTCAGTCGTGTCCGACTCTTTGCAACCCCATGAACTGCAGCACGTCAGGCCTCCCTGTCCATCACCAACTCCCGGAGGTCACCCAGACTCACATAGGCATCTTTAAACATGAACCTCTTCAAGGAAGTTAATTAGGAAAGAAGACCTTTTTGCTTTATTTTTGCTCTGTATAAATTGAAGATAAATCAACATTTGAGATTAGTTTTATATGTTATTTAGTCACTAAGTTGTGTCTGACTCTTCTTGACACCATGGACTATAGCCCGCCATAGTCCATGGAATTCTCCAGGCAGGAATACTGGGACGGGTAGCCATTTCCTTCTGCAGGGGATAGAGCCCACCCAGGGGTTGAACCTGAGACTCCTGCACTACAGGCAGATTCTTTATCACCTAGGCCACCATGGAAGCCTGTATTACACGTTAGTTTTACGTGTTGTTACCGTTCTTCAGTTGCTCGGTCCTGTCAGACTCTGTGACCCCATGGACGGCAGCACAAGAGGCTTCCCTGTCCTTCACCATCTCCCAGAGTTTTCTCAGACTCATGTCCACTGAGTCGATGACGCCATCTAACCATCTTGCCCTCTGACGCCTGCTCCTCCTACCCTCACATGACCAGTTTTCAAAAGGTCATAGTATGAAGTGTGCAGCTATTCATTGCTAGCAAATGACTCTTGATTTTTAAACTATTAAGTACGACCGCTTGAGATGAAAACTGACGAAATATACCAGTGTGAAGTTTGTGCATGGCCAGACTTAAAATATCCCATGTTCTGGGGAGATTTTTTTTTCTGATAGTTTTCTGGAGAGACAATGGAGAGTGGAGATATCAATTCCAGATGCAAACAAAAAGTAATTGCTCTTGTAACATTTAATATAACTGTCATTACTGTGGGAAAAAAAATGTATGATACCACTGACAATTCTGCCCGCTCCCCCAAACCACTTCTTTGGTTAAGGAGTGACCTTACTGCATCAGGGACCCCTGGAAACGCAGGAGCTCAAAGTGGGTGAAGGCAGGCTCAGCCCCCGGTCTTGGAGAGAGCGTCCAGAGGTGTGACATGGAATGGGTGCTGAGGGCTTGCCCATGGTCAGTGGCATGGAGTAATTCTATTAGGGTGTTAGATTTAAATGCAGAATTAGCTGCTGCCTACGCAGAATTATGTTAAACATGGGCCAGACTGAAAATCAATATTCTGCCTAAGTAACTGGCCCTCCAGTAATTTAATGAAGGTAAATTGCATTACACTGAGGCAAGGTGGAGAGGCCCTTCCACTGCGGCCCTTCCATTAGACAGAGGCTGCACAGCTGCGCACCTAAAGAGAAATTCAACACATACTCATTCCTTTTTTTTCACCTGAAGTTGGAACTGTGTTCTTTTAGGCTGGATTACCTGTTTACTCCTTTCATTTAAAACTAGAGTAAATAATTTGCAAGCCCGTAATTAGGAAAGAACAAAAGAATCATTATAAGAGAGAGAAGGAACACAGGTGGAACCGTGGAAAACATGCTTTTTTTAAAAATTCACAAGAAAAAACTTGGGGTGAGTGAGTGGGTGCAGGATGAAGTCATTAGTTTTAACCTATATATTCAAAGGGGACGACAGAGGATGAGATGGTTGGATGGCATCACTGACTCAATGGACATGAGTCTGAGTAAACTCTGGGAGTTGGTGATGGACAGGGAGGCCCGGAGTGCTGCAGTCCATGGGGTCGCAAAGAGTTGGACACAACTGAGCGACTGAACTGAACTGAGATATTAAAATTTAATGCTAAAGGCTTTAAGTTGGCATTGTAATTTATCACATTCAGAATTTTAATAAAGGTTACAGAGCAAATATGAAGATAATTGCTGAAAACATTATGAATGTGAAAATAAGACTATTTAAAATATATCCTTGCTGTATTGGTCATTCATGTGTTTTATGCGGTGCTTTGTGGTTGCTTTTCTTCTTACTTGTAGTCTTGGTGTGTGTGTGTGAGGGTGTGTGGGGGCAAGTGTATGTATGCTCATGCCTGTAACAACCAGCAGTTTGCTAAACCCCAAACCCTTCAATATAACATGAAACGGGCATCTTCTCATTTAAGATTCCACTTCAAGAACTTCAAGCTCTCCACACGGTCGGCATGTACTCATTACCACACTCCAACCACAGAAGTTTATGCTAAAAATGATTGACAATAGAAAGAAGGCGCCTTTACACAATTTTGAAGTTATTGGCAACTCATATATTTATTATTCGACTGCAAACTTCATCTATATGAAACACTTCACAGAAGTATGTCCAAAACCGAGAAGTAAAATGACAATAATTGTGTGTTGCTTAGGATGGGATAATATGAAAACACAAGAATCATCCCTTTAAAGACGCCAGTTTGGAACTTCTGAAGCCAAATAAGACTTATTAACCGCGTGTCTCACTGCCTTTGAGAAATGCTAGATGTTTGGGATATGTGTGCAGTGAGCTAATTGGCATCTATCAGTCGCTTCCTGCTTCTCCCATTTTTCTTCATCTTTTAGTTTGAAAAGGATATGGGATAGCAACAAAGAAAGTCAAAATGAGGCTGATTCCTTTTTTAAAGGTAAGTTTGTTCCAGGAACCAATGCATTATTATTTCAATTTTAAAAAATATTTTTTTGACAGTGCAGCAGGTGGGATCTTGCTTCCCCAACCAGGGGTGAAGCACACGCCGCCTGCTCTGGAAGAGGGGCATCTTCACCGCTGGACCACCAGGGCAGCCCTGACAATGATGCTTGACGTCAACATGGCCTTGAGTTCCAAACCTTTAGATGCCTACCTAATTCAGTTTTCAGTTAGCAACTAAAGAACAGTCAAGGTCAGCTGAGATGTTTCCCAAAACTCTGTGACAGCTGCAGGTAGAAGGTTACTCATGTTCTCAGTTCAATCATGAATGCGTCTTAATGTCTTATTTAGACACCTTGGTCCTAGAAAACCAGTGAACCTGGACCCCAAAAGGTGGAGCTCAGGTACTTCTCACCAGCAAGCTGAAAAATGCCCTTTGAAGCCCCTGTTTATCACTCAGAATAGTCATGGCTGGGCTAAGAGGGAAAAGGAACCTTTTTCAAACTCCTGAGTCTATTCTGTAAATACATATTGTATCATAGGATGATAACATGAACACCGAACGTACTTACCGTCAAGATAAGATTTTCAAAATTGTCACTTTATAAGATTTTATAAAAACTTCATAAGCTCCATAAGTCCCTTCAGAAAAGAAAGCATTCTCACTGACACCATCACAAGTGCCACCTCCACCTTTATTTTTAAGCAAACTCAAAAGGGTCTTCTTAATTCTTTGAGCCACGATCTTCACACTTTTGTGAGTCACTCCTATTCTACATCCTTTCTAAATGACAGAACATACAGTTTTTATACTCAAAATAGTGATGGAAATTAAGAATATTATCTCAGTGAGGTTTAGCAGTGAGGTGGTTACAATGTTAGCATACAAATGGCAATAACGAGGTTATCCCACTGTGGAAAATGGGAATATTTGTTTGCTAAGATGGGCTGACATTGTTCCTCTTTATTCTGTCTGTAAAATCATAAGGGTGCTGGTGCATTCTTAATGCTTTTTACAAAAGCAAGAGATGGAAGCAATTTAGTGGAAACAAAAAGCGGGAAGAAAAGAAGTCTTCGCTCGATTTTTTACTTTTGTGGATTTTTCGAGTGGAAACTTTTGCAACTCTTTTTAATAATACCAGCTAGCCATTAGAATAATTTTTCAAGTGGTGTGTGGAAACATAAAGACTGAATCCAGGGTTTCTAGTAGAGCTATTTCTCTAAAAACAAAATAGTTCATAGAAGAACAAGTGATTCACATTCACAGAGAAAAGATGTCTGATACCACAACTAGTAAAATGATTTTAAATTAAGCATTGAACATTATTTGCATGTACCTGATATTTTCCATAAATAAGAAAAAAAAAAAAAGACAACCTTTCAGAGTGAGCAAGGATCTCTCAGGCTGTGGATGAGGGGAAGTCAGGAAAACTCTACTGAAACAATGCTGGCAAGTCCTCTCATCAGAAATGCTATTCTTTTAAACCCACTCCAAAGAAACACTCATGTGTGTGGGGCAAGCTTTACACACAAAGACACTCAATGCAATATAGTATCCAATCACAAAGAAAACGCCAAATGTTCTATAATAAAGAAGCAGCTTCGTAAATTATATTAAATCCATTAGCAAGAGCATTTGCTATTTTAAAGGATGTTCACAAAGACTTTTCATGTAAAATAGAGAAAAGTTTAGCCATTCCCTTCTCCACAGGATCATCCCAACTCAGGGATCCAGCCCGGGTCTCCTGCATTGCAGGCAGATTTTTTACCATCTGAGCTTCCAGGGAAGCCCGAGTGAAAAGGACAGCATACAAAACCATGTGTACAGAATAATGTCAATTATATTGCTTGTAGATTGCAGTAGTCCAGATTACCAAAACGTTGACAAAAAGAGTGAGTTTATGGCTACTTAAAATTTTAAAGTCAGCTTCTCCGTTTTCAGAAGTTTTGCAAAGGCATGTACTATTCCTGTGATGTGATTGCTTTGAGAAGAGGCAACTGTTTTATGCAACAGGGAAGGAAAAATGCGTCCTCAGCACTGATGTTGCTAAACTGGCAACGAGCCCTCTGTTATCTCTGTTTTCACTTGCAGCCTGGAAATTAGAGGAGAGTTTCCCCCTTACCTGTGTGTAGGTGAGGAAAAAGGCACAGGTGAGGGATCGCTGTGCTTTTACACCTGGGGAGTGTGAGCTGGCTCTGGACTGAGAGTGCACTTGTCACTTTCTTGTCACTTTATACCCCCTCCCACGCAGAGAAGGAACAGGCCCCCTCTGGCTGCTCTGGGTCCTCTTGCATTGGCCTTGACCTCAGCCACAGAGCAGGAGACCCTGAAGGCTCCCGCTTCACCCTCCCCAAGCACTACCGCCTCTTGTCCTGCAGTGTCTTCCACTCCCCATGAAAGAGATCTGTATCTATAACAGCAAAGAACACCTTCACCCTAAACTTCTGCCGTTGGCTGGACTTGTAAATTGCAGACTACACACATCTCCAGTTCTTCAGCAAAAGTGAACTGGACCACTGGTGTAAACAACAAGTGAAAAGCCTCCTCACCTACAGGAGGCCCCTGATCTGGTGGGGACAGAGCAGGGTGGGAGTACTATGCCCCCCACCTCCCTCAGCCATCCCCCTGCAGCAGAGGACCAGCTCAAGTGAGGCTGGACGGTGTGCTTCCTCCTGCCATGTGGCCTAAAAAGCACTCATTTCTGAGTCAGAAGATACGACTTTGAGATATATTTCTGCCATTTGTGAATTCTGTGTCCATAGAAAAGTCACCAAGATCCTCAATTTTCATAGCAAAGAGTGAAAAAAAAAAAATACCTTCTTGAAGCTTTTGGGAAAAGAAGGGCTTTGGAGAAAAAAGAGAGGGGGCCCAGGGGAGGCCAAGACAGGCCCCACGTGAGACCCATCAGCGCTGATCTTTGTCGGGGAAAGGGGGATGGACCTCCGGGGAAAATGGCTCCATTTCTACATACAGAATTTGGGGCTGTTTTACAATGTATGTCACTGAGTTCATACACGATCACATTTCAAGTTCTATCAAATTTCATAGAGTCCTCCAAAAAATGTTTTTGGACATCTGGATGTTATGTGGTGCATGTGTGGGTGGGGAGGTCAGAGACACGCTGGAACCGGGGGAGGGGGCAGGGGTCATTCTCTCCCCCACCCCTCAGCTCCTCTAGGTGCTGGGGCCGGAGGTGCCGGGAATTCCTGCAGAGAGCGGCAGAAAGCTGCGTGCGTGGAGCCCATCCCAGGGCAGCTGAACCGCGCACACAGCCGACTGTTCTAACAAAGAGACTGCCTGCAGGGCTCAGAGGAACAGGCCCTGGCGGCACACACAGCGTCATATATGCTATGGACGCATGTTAACACGCTCGCCAACACAGGGTGACATGCACTTCATTGTCTGCCCGGTAATGCAGTAACTGATCATTTCCCAGGAATTTTATAACTAAAATTACATGTTTCCACCGGCTATCTATTTTACATATGGTCGAGTATATGTTTCCATGTTACTCAGGGAACTCAACCCCGGGCTCTGTGACGACCTCGAGCGGAGGAGGGGTGGGGAGGGAGGTGGGAGGCAGGTTCAAGGGGAAGGGGACTCCTATGGCTGGTTCATGTTGATGTGTGGCAGAGACCAACACGATACGGTAAAGCAATTATCCCTCAATTAAAAATAAATCAATTTTTAAAAATAAAATTCTATCTTTCACTAACGTCTGCTTTGTATCGGAGCAGAGCTGATTCCCGATATGGTGCTGGTTTCAGGTGTACAGCAAAGTGAATCACTCACACACATACACGTGTCTATTTTTTTTTTTCAGATTCTTTTCCCGTGTAGGTTATTACAGAATCCTAAGTAGAAGGCCCTATGCCACGCAGTAGGTCCTTGTTGATCATCTGTCTAAAATGCTGCTTTGAAGAGAAGCGTTTTTCCTGAAGACCCTTTGGACCAGTTGGTTCCTCTGCTGCTTCAACTCTCGATCACATCACAGGAGCCTCACCCTGCGTCTGCGGGCTCCGGCCCCCTCGGCTCGCCCCCTGCTTCCTGTTGGGTTTCTCACCGGGGGTGGCTGTCAGGGCCGAGAGCAGGGCAGCCCGTGAGCCAGCCCAGCTGGACGAATTAACGTCTCTCCAGTAACTCAAACCAGCGATGACTTCATCTCGAAAATTTCCAAGCAGCTCAGGTCAGAGCACGAGTGTCGACAAAAGGGACAGGGTTCCCAGGGAAGCTAAGTGTGCGCCCAAAGCTGCAGCTTGGGCAAGAACAGGGGCACGTTTGAGAAAATAAGATTTTTAACAGATCTTCCGTGGGATGCTGTCAACTTCCGGCCAACAATATCTGCATTGTGTCGTATCTGAGCATACCGACCAATAAAGCTGTACTGATGTGTGTGTCCCACTCTGTAAATTATACTAATATATGTTTCATAGAAGCATTTAAAAAAGATAAACATCTACGACAAATTAAAGACTATATATATATATATATATATATATATATATGCATGACTGTTCCTTATATGAATTAAATCAAGGGCATTTTAAATTTATATGTTTCATTTCCATCTGTAATAAGATCCACTTTATTAATAGGAAAATACTAATCACTTTTCCTTGTTATTAACAAAATAGGCATTGCTTACTTCTAAGTTTAATCTGTCTCTTCTGACACAGCGTTTAGACCAGTGTATGGAAATACATTGACACATAAAATGAAATGAGAATGTTTAAGACACATGTGAAAGGAACTGTCCTGAAGCTATTAAGTTTTGTGCTTAATTTTTGATTCAAGGTGACTGAGGAGGGTGGGTTGCGGAGTCACTTCAGAGAGACAAAGACGCACAGGCAGCCCCGGGCTCCGAGGAGGCCTGGTCCAGGGCAGCCTGGGCTTTGCCTCCTGTTTATTTTGTTTACGGAACGGGAGGCTCACAATTTCCTAACGAAAATTGAAGATCATTGACAAACCCTTCTTATGCTGTTCATACTTGAGAAATAAGCTTCACCAGACACAGGTGATCAAGCAACCTTGTACAGCAAGACCAGGCAACTCCAAGAAGCCACTGTCTCCAGTGGTGATGACGGCCAATGATTTATATTCTTTTCAGATTGCAGAATTCCTGCTGCAACTATTATGGGACGTCAGACCTAAGACACCTATGAGGACACCCTGGTTTCCAAGTTCCACTCTCTCTCTCAGTACACCTTCAGGCCTGTGTCTGGCAGGGAGATGGCTTGGCTGAGCTCCTATAGGCCCCGGTTTTATTAAAGACCCTTCTGTTTCCCCAGGTCTTCTCCTTGATTTGCCCTCGGTTGTTTCAACAAGGAAATGGGTCCCATTATATTCTTTCTTCCCATTCTTCTCCTTGTCAGTGATGAGACGTGCCTTTTGGAGAGAAAGATTAGACTTCATCCTTTGTTTGAGTTTTTCTAAAGAAAGATGTCATGAAGGCCTTGGGTTATATCCTTGCAACATAAGCATGAAATTTGGAAAAAGTTGGTTTGGATTTTCCATTGACAAGTTATTCTGAATAAGTTGTTTACTATGCTTGGTTTGACCCCAAAGGACCATGAAAAGGAGAACAGGTCCAGTGTTACTTACCAATTTTTAAACTAAAAGTATAAACGTTTGCATACACTGAAAAATAGAACAAGTCATGTGTTGAGAAACTGAATTTTGTCCTAAATCTGTTCTATAGAAAAATGAAGAATACTGTGACTTTTAATCCTACTGAAGGACTGATACAGTGTCGAGCCATTTGAAAGGAAAGAAACTCAAGCCCTATTTGTATGTCTAACACACATTTAAAAAAATAAAAAAACCTGGACTTTTCCAAGCATGGTTTGGAAAGTATTCTCTGTAGCTTCCCAGAGCACACGTGGATCAGAAAGTTCACACAAGCTCGACATGTGAACCTCCTAGAAGGCTGCTCTCAAGAAGTGCAAGGCCACATCCACGGGGCCCTCTCAAGGCTGCAGGACACGCCTGCGGGAAAAAGCCCAGCCTGCATCACCCTCAGGCCCAGAGGATGCTAACACGGGTCCCTCAAAGCTTCACAGAACCGGGAAGGCCCTGGAGGAAGGGGAAGGGGCACCTTGGCCCTGCCCAAACGCCCGCGCCTGGGAGACAAAGAGGGAAGGGTGGGGACCACAGTGGGGCCAGGGGCAGCTCTGGGCTCTGTTTTTAGGGTCTCCTAAGCAGCTTTGGAAAATAGACCAAACCCACCAGAACATTGCCTCCTGGAAATCCCCCACCCCAACCCAGAGTCCCGGGGGACCCAGAGCTGCCAGCCTGCTGCTCTGATCAAGGCCCGGCCGCCAGCAGAGCCCAGCAGATCTGACTCACTGGACTGCGGTGCAGCCATGGCCAAACTGACCGGCTCAGGGGCTGGCAGAAGGTCATTAAAAAATCACAGCAAACATCTGGTACATTTTCAGGACACAAAACTTTATCCTATTTTTAATCAAAACCACATTAAAAAAAATATTTGCTCTGGGACAACCCGGGCCCCCTCAGCCCAAGCCCAGCTCCTAGTGACGTGCAGAACCCTGGCCCTGGGGGCCGTCTCCTCCCCTGACTTCCCCGAGCTCAGCCCCCTTGTCCAGGCCACCCCTGGCCCCTAAGGCTCACCTGAGACCCCAGCCCCAGCTCTCGCCAAGCACTACTTCCCTCCCAGCAGGCCCAGTGTGTGCATCTGCCCAGCCCCTGGGGATGGGTGGGCCCTCCTTCTAGAGACCCCAGCTTCGGATCCAGGGAAGGCAGCCCCCTCGGCCAGGACCCCGAGACCGGCCAGCCTGCGGCCAACCACAGGGACAGGTTGCCAGGCCCTGGGCAGGCCTTGGCCTCCAGCACTTCCACATGAGTCTGGGAGTGCCTGAGATGGAAAGCAACTCTCCTGGGAGTGGAGAGGGAAGGAGCTAGAAACAACCACTTAACATCTCTTTAGAGCCTGGGAGCATTTGTGGAAGCCATCCCCATTACTGTTGAAAAGATGCAAATTTGGTGAAATCATCAGCTGTTTGGCTCCAGGCTGTTTCCCGAACACCCTGATTCAGAACAGGAGGGAAGGTATTAGCGTCAGACACCAGCAAGGCCAAGTTCACGTTGCTCAGAGGTAGCCCCTAACCAAACTCTACCAAGTGCTGCAGAAGAAGGTTTGTTATCTCGGGAAGACAGTTCATCCAATGAAGTACCCCCAAAAAAGGAAGAAACAATCCTTAAGGCTGGTTCCGGGGGAGCAGGAGGGGACCCCACCTTGTGGAACAGAAAGGAGGCGATCACCCTCAACCCCGCTTCCGCAGTGAAGGGGCTCACTTCACTGCAGAGTGAGAGGCAATTAAAAGCAAAGATATTTTTCCAGCCCTGTTTTAAGTTCCACATCAAATATTCCTTCAGACATTCAAGAATACACTTATCTACAAATGAAGGGCATAAGCTATGCTATTGATTTTTGCATAGGATCTGCTCTTTATGAAAAGCATCTGAGTAACTCCAGCAGATACTGTGAAATCTCGCCTTCCATTAGAAAGAGCCCAATGAATGAGTTCATGCAAAGAGATAATCCATCCGGTTCCTCAGGCTTGTCTGACCTCTTACCCGCCTTCCAGTTGGCAGAAGTTTGGGGGCAAATTAAAACGGTTCAGCCCGGTAGTGGATTTAATGCAGAAAATCATTCTTCGTGCCTGCACCATAGCAAAGTCCTTTAAGTGATGCGGTAACAGACCTAAAATGCCACAGCCTATAAACGAAATATTTCATCAATTTGCTGAGCATAAATTCTATCTTAAAACTCCAGCCCGCCAGGATCAGAACATAAAGTAGCCTTTCAGTCAAGTGCTTTGAGCAGTGTGATACAAGGCGTCTATAAAATATTTTACTGGGTTTTCATGTTTAGTGAATTTGAAATAAGTTAAATGGGAAAACAAAAACAGAGAGAGATTACAAGCCGTTACTTGATTCCTTTTTTTAAATTTAAGATTGGTCCTGTTGGCTTTTGGTTGCCTTTTCTTTCTCTTTAAACAATTGAGGAAGGCACTGGGAATTGGGGAAGGCAGTTTTTATGTTGCTACCACGTGAAACAGTTGATTCGGCTTATAACTTGGTAAGGAATTGAAGTAGGCTCCGCACGTGTGTCTGTGCATGCGTGCCCCAGCGTGTGTGTGTAAGCACGTTTTGTAAGAAGGAATGCATAAAGCCAGGAAAAGCAGAGAGAGCTGTTAGGCTTCAGCTATATTTATGCATTGTGTGTTTAGCTTTCTTTCATTTTCCCCTCAGAGGATGGAGAGGGTGCTGTAATTTTCAAAATACTGCAAAAAACATTTCTACAAATTGCTGTGCTTGTCTGCCCACATACATTAAGCAGCACAGAATAAGCGAGGGGACCCTTCAACACAAAACACCTTTTTTTTTTTTTTTTTTTTTTTGCATTTTCTGTAACAACATAAAAGCTGCTGTTATGACAAGAAGTCTGGTAGTTCACCCTTTCATTTATAATTTAACCGCAGCCTATATAACATAATCCAAAAAATATGGGGCATGATTAGTATAAAAATCAAATACAAGGGAGGCTTTTTGAATCGTCCAAGAACAAAACAAAACCATAAAAAGGAGAGGGGAAGAAAACATGGCAGGCATCGGAATAGACGCGATATTTCTTTAATACTTCATTTTAAACTACCTAATTGTGTTTTTAAGCTTCGGTTCCTGTAATTTTGCAAGACGAGGCATTCCAGTGAGGAAACATATGGTGAGGGATTTCTCACCCACATCGCGGGAGTGCATCATGCACTTATCTGCTGCTTCAGTGTCACAAAATCCACTACTGAATTTATCCAGTCACCCATTAAAGAAAGAAAAGAATTAAAGGAAAAGGAGGGCTTATATCCCCTAATACTACAAGAAGGAGTGAAATATGGTATCAAGTTCAAGTCAGAGGGGTGCTGGAGCTTCCTGACTTTTTACGAGACCAGCAAGTAGCAATTAGCAATCCGAAGCTGAAGAGTGACTTCAGGGCCAGAGCAGTCAGCCAGCCCCTCAAGACGGCACCTTCGGCACCTTCACCGCATAGCTTTCCAAGGTGGCCCCTCTGAAGGGTCAGTTTTGAGTGAGCTAGGTCAGTAGGCATAAAGATTAGGTAAGTGGCATAAAGATTGGGGAGTGGGTAGATGGATAGATAAATAGATGAATGCACACTTACTTTTAAAGTCCCTTTGTAATTGTCACTTGAAACATAGTTGCCTCTACATTAAAGGCTAACTGTCTTATAATCATGTTTTGTTTCGCTTTGTTTCTGGGAGAGAGACTGAGTCCGCCAGGGACTGCGGTGGTAATAAAGATCTGGGAGTGACAAACTTTACCATTTGCGAGGAAGACCTAGAAACTGTAATGTTTACTTGACAAAGACCCATTCAGTTCCACACACCCCCTGAGTGTGTGTGTGTGCGCATGTGGAGTGTGTCCAAGTGTCCTCTGGGTTCACATGCACGCGTGCAAGGAGGTGGGGGTAGGGGCCGACGCTTGGCAACAGGAAGCAATGCATCTCATTATTCAAATTACAATCAGATTCCTCCTTAAATTACACTGGTGTCTCTTATCAGAAATTGTTTCCTATACTATAATCTGCTGCAATAAGTGGACATTAATTAATGCTAAATTACAATGGAATTATGTATTATATCCACATGAATACTGAATGACTCCATTATGAATAATATTATCACAGTAAATATTAAAAGGACCTGCAAGGGGTTTGTCACTGATAGCCAAGTGTTGATAACTACCTCGGATCTTAAGTTCACATCAACTTTTAAATACACTAGCCAAACAGCAAATCTTTGATGAACGCTGCTTCAAAAAATGTAGCCCGAGACCTGATAAGCGAAGCCGAAACACAGCCCACGAACTCCTCCTGGAAGGTCTGATTTATCCGAGTGACAGGAGCGTTCGTTCCCTGGCTTAGAATCCCATTCAAGCTCTATTCTCTCCGTACAGCCGTGTGTGGCTTCCCTGCTCAGCTAATGTTTTAAAAAACCCACGCACAACTTCGCCGGAGTCTTCTCGTTTTGGTGGGTGGTCATTTTGTCTTAGGGAAGAAAATCCTTAACCCTTTCCCACTTCCCACTTAAAAGATTTCAAAATACCCTGGTGGCATTTTTTTTTTTTTTGCAAGGCGAAACGGAGTGAGAAAAGTATAAGGTGTTAATCTTGATAATTAGTGCACAAAAGCAATTAGGGGGTCTAAAACACCTTAAGGCGCAGAAAGCGATTTTTTGTTTATTCGCTTACCTTATTAAGTTAAATATCTGTCTGAATTAATCGCTAATGAAAGTGAAGAAGGCTCGATAACAATGAGCTTAATGAACAGCCGTGTCAGTTGCATTTTCCAGGGTCCCAAATCATCGAAGATTGCAAGCCGACTCACTATTCAAAATTACTTTTCTGCCCAATTTTCTGTTTGTAAAGCAGTAAATTATTTACATTTATTGTGCTTATTTAAGCACTTAAATGACTATGAATGGACTACAGGCACATTTTAAAAATATAGAACCATTACACAACTCCACTGCTAGAAACTCCCGTTATTTTCCCCTGAAGGCTGCTCCCCCCTTTTCTAATCTCTCTTTTACAACAATTCATGAAAAAGGCTATTATTACATTGAACATGTTTTAATAAGTTATTTATTATTTAACATACTTCAAGAGGCAGGGCAGCGGAAGTTACCTTACACACACCAAGAACAGCCTCTTTCATGATTGTCCTTTTGCCTGAGCTGAAGCACTCCAGGTTGCCCCAAATAAAACCACGCTGCTCGTCAGAAACAAACAAACCCTGCTCTCCACCCTGCCCACATCATCCTGGTGGATCCTGGAAGAGATCACTGAAACCAAGTGCTGTCTTGGAAAATGATCATTTAACATATGTACCTCCTTTTACAGTTATTTATTTGAAATCAGCAGCCACCATTTTTTTTTTAAACGTGCAGCTGCTCTTACAAACAAATCACTGTCTTGAGTTGCACTTAAAGGCATGGGGACGCAGCACGCAGGAAGCCCTCCCCAGTATGTTCTTTGCACATTTACAGAGCACTCCAGCTATACCACTAGGCAGCCCATTGACCACTGCCAAACCCAGAAATGGCCCAGATTCATCAAACTGAGGTTAAGAGTGCATAATAAATACACACGCGCACACACACAAGAAGGGCATCACAGATGGGTGGGGGAAGGGCATCAGAGAAGGAGCAGCTAAAGGAAAGCCCGACTCCCAGCAGTAAAGCCAAGGAGACATCTCGGTGGTTCTGCCTGCCAGATCAGGATCAGGTCTTTGGAAATCTTTCACATTATTGCAGTGCAAACTTTGCTGCGGTTTCAAACACCGACAGACGCTCCCCACCACATTTCCCCGTGGCCGCCCGCATTTGCATGCATCACGCAGCCCGCGCCTCGCACTTTAGCTCACTTCCTGAGGAGCGAGAAATAGTGGCATTTTTCAAAAGTGATTTCAAACAATTGTGTGTGTGTGTGCGTGTGTGCGTGTGAAAGCAGCCATATTTATTATTCAGACCTAACTATTTCTAAGTGTTTTCCCCAAAGATACCGGGGCAGTGTCACCACGGCGGTTAAAAAGCCCCATGCTATTCATAAGAGATTATGCTGGAGTAAACATTACA